>PVKZ01000742.1:0-208260 GCA_004027375.1 Macroglossus sobrinus
TCTAATTTCTCAAACAGTAGAGACCATTCTGAAACAGATTACAGGCGTAAGCTCTCAGAAAGCATTTCACAGTGATTTATTAATCACACTACCTCACAAAAGAAATCATAATTTCTTAAAATAGAGGCCATTTAAAAACTACACATGATGTCACATCCTGTGTAGAACATCCATGCAACACAGAGGACTCTGTAAATCCATTTCTCTCCCCTCATTCCCATGGTCTCATGGAAACAGAAGATATTTTAAATAAATAAATAAACATTAAATAAAATACAGATGAGGAAATGGGGGGGGGGTGTTAAATGAAAAACAGCTTCAAACTCCCCCATGTAAAACTTTCCTGACCCTGGCAATTGCAATGATCCTCAGTCTGTCAGACTGCTTCGCGCTCCCACCCAACACAACACCCTACAAGCTGCCTGAAACTTGACACCTACTTATCCATTCCAAGGAGGAAGTGTTTCCAGGGAAACACATCCAAATAACGTCAGTACAAGCACACTACCCATCTATTAAGTATTCATCAGTCAAGTCTTTCATTCATACAAGCAAACCATCCAAAGATAAGAAGATAATTAAGGAAAAGCCAATAGCATGAAAGAGAAGCAAGAAAATGAACAACTGATCCCCAAAAGTAATACAAATAATTCAGAGAAGAGGATGTTCTTTTTAAAAAAAAATTTTTGCAATATTCTTAAATGCCATCCAAGAAGAAATGGCAAATGTAAACAAGCACAAGCTGCCACAGATGAGGAACAATCAGAGAACAGAAAAGGGTTCTTAGAAATTAAAACTGAACTTCCGAATTAAAGAATGCAATGGACAAGCTGAATTATAGGAGGAAAAGCTGAAGATCAAGTTAAAGATCTGGAAAGAAAAAAAGGAGACAGAAAACTTTAAGGAGAAGTAGAGAGATGTGCTATAAATTCAGGAAGCTCATCCATTTAACAGTGGTGTCATAGAGACACTGAACGGGAACAGAATGATAAAAGATAATTTCCTTGAGCTAAAAATGTTAGATTCAAAGGGCCAACAAATGCCAAGCAAGAAGAATGAATAAGAAGGGCCCACACCTAGACATATCCCAGGGAAATTTCAGAACTCTAAGGACAGAGAAAAGCCTAGAAGGGAAAATAAATGAGACTGACATCAGACTTCCAATCAGTAGCAAATAGAGGCTAGAATACAATGAAACAATTTCTTCAGAGTTGTGAGGACCAAGGTTTTATACCATATTTCATAAATCTAAGAAACCATGGATTGCCAGACACACCAGAAAAGGTTACCACCAACCTGGGACATGTCACGGATTATGAAACACATTCTAGTTTGCAAAGATGTTAACATGTGGGGGGAAAGTGCAACTCGGAATCGATGAAATAAAATGCCTATATCCAGACATATTATCAACCAATAAAAGGATTAAAGAAAGACTTTTCAAAAACTCCATAAGTCTATATTATCCATGTCTCCTCCATCAAAAAACTTGAGTAGGTACTCTAGCAGAGCAAGGGAGAAAGTTAAGCAGACAACGTGAGCCACTAAGTACAAGAATTATAAAAGAAGCATAGCATAAAATTGCTGGGGCTAACGTCTAAATCAAAGTCTAAATGTATATTATATGTATGTTTCATTAAATTGGGATGCTTAAAGAATAGCACAACTATAATTTTTCAATTATAGTTGACATTCGATATTATATTAATTTCAAGTGGAGAGCATAGTGGTTAGAATTTATATAACTTACAAAGTGACCCCCCCCCATAAGTCTAGTACCCACCTGACGCCATACATAAGTATTATAATATTTAAAAAGCAAAGTTTTCAAGACATTTGGTAATTCTTTTCTATGGGTTCAGTTACACTACTAGTTGTAGAAAGTGTAACATTTACATAATCATCCTACCATGCATATGCCATTTATTGGTGTTTAATTTTAAAAATCAATTTATAGATGAAACGTAGAAAACCTAGAGTTAAAGAACAGAATGTAAATGACACAAATAACATTACAAGCAAAATTCAACAAGTTGGACTGACTTGTTGCATTTCATCTTACACAGAAGTTGATCAATAGATGTTGTCCCAAACTAATAAATCAAGAGATATAAATATAAGCTAATATATAAGTGCATAAATATAATTTACTGTAGTATAAGTGTTTTTTAAATTGTTGGCTGTAGTTGTTTCGGAAAAGTAGGATTGATTTTTATCTCTTGCTCTGTCTGAATTTTTTTTTTTTTTTACTATGTGCATGCATTTAGAAAAAAAATCACCCATAATATCTAAAGGTAAAGTTCCCAGAATGTCGCAGTGGTTCTCTAAATAAGAGTTTCTTATTCTTTAAAAAAAATGCAAACAAGTTGTCCAAAGACTGGGAGTCTCACTTCCATCTTCATATACCAGAAAAGATAAACTGATTTGTATCTAATATCACAGAAACCATTTTATGCCCCCTCCCAAAAAAAAAGTTAATTCACTGGAAGCTGTACCTGATAAGTCCTTAGAACACGCTGCCAGTTTTTCCAAGTGACTGTTGATTTTATCGATGGCTTTGAAGTTCTTATTCCTCTTCAGGACGTCCACAGCAGACCGGGAGTGCTGATCAAGCAGAGTGGGGTCTGCCCCAAAACGCAGGAGCATCTGCACATCCTCTGTTTGTCCTAGGGCAGGCCAACAGGAAAGGGGGGCATTGTCATGGTTCCTTCTGTAAGGAGATGTCCCCATGAGTACTGAGCAGCCCAAGCAAGGAGACCAAGGTCCCTCTGCTTACAGACCCTGAACTGCTGGCCTTGGGCAATCCACCCAACTCCCAGAAGCAAGGAGTCCTGTGTGGAGTGGGAAGGACAACAGCTTTTAAGAGGTTCAGAAGTACGCTCCTCTATACCTTTCTCCCCTCTCCTTGGCAACAAGCAAGGAGACGGGGAATCTGGTTACTAGGCAACAGTTACAGCTGTAAGGATAACAGCAAGCTGTGACTTCAGATTTCTTTATTCCCTAGAGAGGAAACAAAATATTCTTCTAGAAAGAAAAGCTTGTCTGGGGACAGTAGAAGAAAGTAGCAATTGCTTTCACATCAGGGTCTTTTTGTTGTCACTGTGTTCTACCCTCCCAGCCCCTACCATCTGGCTGCCAGCTCTATTTGCTGTTTTGACGAATCTATCTGCCAAGCATAAAGGTGTCTCTGTGGTCACAGATGCAATAGTTTTCAGGTGTATCCCTGGGGTATGAAGACTTATGTGGGCACAGAGAGTTAAATTAAGAGTCAATGCCTAATCCCCAACTTCCATACCCATGCTTTCCTAAGATTCACCATCTTGACCAGGCACCTACCTATACACCAGCTATTATCCAGCTCGTGGTATGCTCCTTTCCATCTCCCCAGTTCTTCCACTTTACAAAATATGATAAAATAAAAAGGTCCTACTTCTTTCTTCTCCATCGAGTAGGCAGAATTCTAAGACTGCCCCTGGTATCCCCAGGCCCTGGTATACACATACCTTCTCCCAGTTCTTCAATCAAATACTAATCCACATACTGCTGTGATGAGAGTTTGCAAATGTAATTAAAGTCCCCAAACAGTTAACCTTAAAGACAGGCATATTTTCCAGGTAGGTGTAACCTAATCACATGAACCCAAAAGGTCAAAGGTATAGAGGTCAGAGATGAAACTGGGCAGAGATTCAAATTACGAAAAAGATGTGAGGCACAAGAAATTCTCCACTGCGGGCTTTGAAGACAGAGGGAGTCACATGACAAGGAACGTGTGTGGCCTGTGGAAGCTGACAGCAGCCTTTGGCTGAGAGCCAGCAAGGAATCAGGGACCTCAATCCCACAACCACAAAGAACTGAATTCTGCCACAACCATGTGAGCTTAAAAGAAGGCCTGGAACTCTAGATGAGAACACAGTCCAGCCAATACCTTGATTTCAATCCAGGGAGACACTAAGCAGAAAACTCAGTCTATCACTCCAGACTTATAAAACTGTGAGCAAATAAATGGATGTTGTTTTAAGCTGCTAATTTTTTGGTGATTTGTTGCAGAGCATGGAAAACTAATGCAGTTACCATAAGGTATTGCTCCAAAGGAGGTGAAACTCCCAACCAATGTGGTATCACCTAAAGGAAAAATTAGATGCCTGCCCAGTGCCTTTTAAAGGTACTACGAATGACTGGGACAAACAAACAGAGACTCGTGGACATGGACAATGGACTAGTGGTTCCCAGAGCATAGAAGCTGGGGGAGGAGAGGGAAGGTAGACGGGGTAAACGGGGTCAAATATAGGAGGGGAGGGGGAAGGGGAAGTGGGTAAAGGGGGTCAAATATATGGTAGCTGAAGGAAACTGGACTTTGAGTGGTAAACACACAATAAGATATACAGATGTCAAATTATAATGTATGCCTGAAAATTGTAGAATTCTATTTTCAGTCCTTAAGATGCTTAGGGAGCAAACAGCCTTGTGTAGACAACAGAGTTGCTGAATGGGAGCCAAATATGGAATGAGTTGACTTTCAGGTATTCCACTTGGAAGGCTGTTGGTGCTCACATATGCCATATATAAGACCTATCCTACATACCTGGTTGCTTGTGGCTAACAATAATGCATGTCTACAAAAAGGAGGAAATCTTACTTTGAAAAAATAAATAAACAAACAAATAAATAAAAATAAATAAAAGGCACTACAACCCATCCTCCTCTTACCTCCCTCTCTTCAAATGTTAATATGTTTGCTCTTTTTAATAATCTCTGTAATCATAATTTTAGTAAAAATTCAATCCGGAAAAAAATTAATCCTTAGATTTAAGATTTAAAGTTATATGAGTGCTTTTGACCCGGAAGAATATCACTGGATGACAAGACTTTCAAGTGTAAATAGTATTAGGGCAAACTCCTTTTTAAAAAGTAAACTGGAAATATGAATTAAAAAAATGCACATTTGATATTTTGACCACTAAAGGAAATGGTCCTCCAGGCATATCTTCTGTTTGGCTCAAATAAACTCTAATAAACTCTTAGATTTTTTTTAAAGGTCATGTCTATAATTTTAAGTGGATATTAGAAAGTATCAAATTGTTGTGTACTTATATTCTACTATATACAAATAAAGGAGTGAGATTGGAGTTTTATTTTAAAACATTAATGTGTACAAAATTCTGAAAATTACCTTTTTAATTATTTAGACCTACAGATAAAAAATCCTAGATGTCAACTTAGAAACATGTCAAGAGGTCCACAGGTTTTCAAAATTTTCTAAAAGGATAAGGAAGTAAAATTTGAAGACTACTGACAGACTAGACTTATTTTTTTTACTTGACTAGCCTTTTTTGTGATAAAAAACCAGTTTACTTTTGAGAAAGCACCTCTCCTCCATCCCAACCCTACCTGATTTGATAGCAGTTTAAACTAGAAAGAAAGATACACATGCCTGTCACCATGACATCCACTGCCATTGCCCCTGCTCCAGGGGCAAACACCTGACTGAGACCTGGCCAATCAGATCATTCCATCTTCTGGCTCTAGTGGTTGATGGGTTCATGAGACCAAAGTTAAGTCACTGAGACTCATTCCAAGGCATTTTACTGAAATACTAAAAGAAGGTATTCTTTTTGCTGAGACTGAAAATTTGGCAGAACATAATACAGAATGTTCTGGTGGTTTCAAGTGAAAGAGAGACTGCCTAAGAATGTACCTAACACGGAAAGAGAAGAGCTGAGAGGTAAGACAGATTCTTGAAGATACCTCAGGAGTACTTTGACCAAACTCAGCTCTTTAGTCACATGAGCCAATAAATTCCCCTACTTGCCTAAATCAGTTTGAGCATCTGTAACTTGTAACCAAGACAGAGGAAGCCAGTCCCAACCCATCTTTGCTTCTATAATTCTAAAAGATGAGCATATCTAGATGGCTATGGGTCCAACTGCTGTCTGGCTCTAGTGATTCCCTAAGACTCTCAAACCACTGCTCCAGAACCAGGAGACCATCATAACAAGCAGTCCCCACCAAAATGCCAACAGAACAGAAAATTTATAAGGCCCTGGAATGCTGCAATTATTTCGAATGGTGATTTGAAATTCAGGCCACATTGAAGAATCTGCAGGTTTCTGACTCTTCATGTACCAAAAATGTAGTCAAGATGGAGATGACCTCATACACTGTTGGGGCAACCTCGCTTGGGTTCAAGTTAGCAACAGCTTTCAAAATCCAAATACATATCAATATGCTAACATCTTAAAACTATATATGTGTTTTCACTTATACATACAAAAATATTTGTGGAAAAAAACATAAGATATTGATAACATTGGTTCCTGAATGGTTGAAGGACTGAGGCAGCATGGAGACTCTCATTGTGTACCTCTGTGCCTTTTGATGTTTCATGTAATCTACTTAAAATTTAAATAAGAAGTCATCACAATAAAGCATGCATACTCTTTGAACAAAAAATTTCTCAACTAGGAAATCACCCTATAGATACATTCCTGCAGTTCACTAAGATGAACATAGAAAGATGTTCTCTGAGCATTGTCTTCAGTAGCAAAATAAAATGAAGACCATGCAAACATACATAAGTAAGGTACAGTCATATTAGAGAGTACCATGAGCTATTGTAGGAAATAAAATGGCTGTACAGGTACTATAAGGGAAAGATGGCCAAGACATATTGCTAAAGTAAAAAACAAATTGCTGAACAGCATGTAGAGTATGCTCATATTCATATTTGAAAGAGAAAAAAAGACATTTGGCTTTATAAATATATACACTGGCAAGACACTCAAAAAATATTTTGGTAGTTAAATTTGTGGATGAGAATTTACTTTTTATCACACATCTTTTTGAAGTGATTTCTTGTTGCTGGTTTGGTTTGGGGATTTTTTTTATTAAAAACATGCACTTTCAATCTTTTTGCCTTTAAAATTTTTTTGTGAATTGAGATACAGCTTGAAAACCATAATATTCATCCTTTGAAAGTGTTTGATTCAGTGCATTTTAGTATATTTACAGAATTGTGCTATCAGTACAACTAACCAATTCCAGAATGTTTTCATCACCCCCAAGAGGAAATTATATATATGAGCAGTCACTCCCCATTCTCCTCCTCCTGCCCCAGCCCCTGGCAACCAGTAATCTACTTTCTGTATCTAGAGACTTCCTTTTTCTGGACATTTCGTAAAAATGGAATCATACAACATGTGGCCTTTCGTGTCTGGCTTCTTTCACTCAGCATAAGGTTTTCAAGTCTCACCCATGTTGTCTGCAGCATGTATCACTATTTCATTCCTTTTTATGGCTGAAAAATACTCTGTAGGATGGATGTACCACTTTTGTCTGTCCATTCATCAATTAATGGATATTTGGGTTGTTTCCACTTTTTTGGCCATTATGAAGAATGCTATGACTATTCATGCACAAATTTTTGTTGAGACATATTTTTGACATAAATAAGAGTAATATTGCTGGATCATATGGTAATTGTTTAACTTTCTGAGTAACTGCCAGCCTTTTTTGCAAAGCAGATCCACCACTTTTCATTCCCACCTTCCACTTGAGGGTTCCAAGTTTTCCACATCTTTGTCAATGCTTGTTACCATCCACCTTTTTTTATTATTATTATTTTTTAATTTCAGCCCTCTTGGTGTGACATATAGTTTCAATTTTTAAACTAGTTTTTAGAAAGGTGATTCAAAGAAGCCTATGACACATGAACAGGCAAGAAGACCAGTAGAACAAAACAGAAGTCCAGAATTAGCAGCATCTCAAATCCCTGAGGTTACAATAGACTTCTAAATAACTGGTGCTGGGACAAATAGGTAGCCATTTGGAAAAAGATAAAACTAGATCCTTATGTTAAACTCCAATGGATCGAGGAGAAATTTTTTTAAAATTATATTGTATATGTTGCTCTCATTATACTTGTATTGGATGGAACTGGTTTAAATCTCAGGGAATGGAATGCTTGCCAAGTTATCATCACATGTAGTTAACATCCAAGGCTTTACATATATATAAAATACCCAAACCCTGCTCAAGCCATCTGTATTTCAGGAGACCTGGAGACATGTTTCTTTGCAAATCAGTTTCTTAACCGGAAATGTTTTTTCTTGAGGATTTTCAGGATGGGGATGTGTAGGACAGAACAATAACTGGAGATGATTGGAGGCATACTTTACTTTAACCATTAATTAGTAGGCTAATACTAGCTTTATCATAGCGGTACACTGGAGCCAGCTCATTCCCGTCCACAAGGACCAACTGTTTCATGTCCAGGAATGTTGTAAGCTGGTCGATAAACGGCCATCATTAACAACTAAATTGTTTAAATTTACAATAAATAAATTATTGCTCACAAGAAATAAATATATTAAAAAAAAACTCATCACTTCTTAATTATCGTTCTACATTTTGCTATTATCTATGATGAGGTTTCTTTACATCTATCTTAAAATGCAACATAATGGTGTGCGATTGCACATTTCCCAGCTCTGTGCTCAATGACGTCACATTGGCAGCTTGAAATCAGCCACGGGGGGAATGTTTACACCAGGGAAATCAGTCAACACTACAACCGAGGCTTTTCACTTTGAACTCCCAGCTGTCAAACTTTTGCCAGGATACCACTGTCTTTAAGAAGATAATAAAATACACAGGACATCAAAAAACATATAATAACAGGTCTAGGCAAGGATACAGAGAAACTGGAACCTTCACACATTGCTGGTGGGAATGTAAAATGGTACAGTCACTTTGGGAAATAGCCTGGCAGTAAGTTCCTCAAAGGTGCAACACAGAGTTACCATATGATCTGGCAATACTACTCCTAGGCATCTGAGAAAAATGAAAATATATTTCAACGCAAAAACTTTTACACAAACATTCGTAGCAGCTTTATCTATAATAGCTGAAAAATGGAAACAAGTCATGTGTCCATCACCTAATGAGTGAGTACACAAAATGTGGTGTATCCACACAACAGAATATTATTTGCAATGAAAAGAAACAAAGTACTGATGCACATTATGATGTGAATGAACCGTGAGAACCTGCTAAGTGAAAGAAGCCAGTCACAAAAACCACACATCGCATGGTTCTATTTCTATAAAATGTCCAGAATAGGCAAATCCATAGAGAAAGAAAGTCGATTAGTGGCTGCTTAGAGCTGAGGAGGTAGGAGGCAATGGGGAGTGGCTACTAATGGTTCTGGATTTTCTTTGTCAAATGAGGAGAATGTTCTAAAATTGATTGTGATGATGGTTGAATGGCTCTGAATATATGAAAAAGCACTGAGTTGTGTACTTTAAATGGTGAAGGATATGGTATATAAATTATAAAAACCCATCGGACACCTTTTCTCTGTCTCCCCCAGATCTGGGTTCCTGGGACCCAGTTCAGTCGGGAATGACAATAGACAGATGAACCTCACTGGGCTGGCTACCCCTGGGACTTGCTGAAGAAAGAAAATTGCGATTTCCTAAAAGGACCCACCAGACCAGAGGGTCCCAACTGGAAACCTTCGGGCTGTGTCTAATCCATAGACATGTTTCATTTCAAACCAATGTTTATAATATTGAGTGTTATTTTTTAAGTCCAGCCTTCCATAAGATGGCAGCACTGCCTGGTTCCATGATCAGAGCCAGGCTGCAGCCACACCAGGCACAAACTCCCCAGTGCTCACTATCACCTCCCTTCTACTGGGGCTGAGAGTCCATTACCATTTATCATCACAGCTACCCTAACATTTCCTAGAAAAAAATAAAAAATGCTCGTCTCCATGAGAGTTTCCAGAAAAACGAGAGACCTCAGAGAGCTGTGTGAGAGTGCACACCGTCTTCCTGTTGCACAGGCTAACGGGGTACGTCTGTATCAAAGAGCCAGCTTTTCCTTGCATGTTCAAGCCTCACTTTTTCACATGGCCTGCCCGGCCATGGTGGAAGGATGTAATTCCTGTGTTAGAGTCTAAGTGCCATGAAGGTAGGACTATGTCTGTTGTCTGGTTCACAATTTACCTCTAGTGGTTAGCATGATCTGATGTAAAATAAAGCACTTAGAAACCATGGGAAGAGGGAGGGAAAAAATGCAGCCAGAAGCCCATGTCCTTGTCATTCAACCCCACAGAAGCCCTTTGAAGCCAAGCAGAGCTCCTGGAGCCCAGCAATTCTTCCTTCTCTTGTCCCATATCCTTTCTGCATAGAGCCTACCCTCCCAATCATGCTTAATTCAAGGCCAAGTTTAGTCCTCTGAACCTGTCGCAGGATGGGATGGGTAAAATGTAGTGGTCAGTTGTCTAGATTCTCTAATGCCTGAAGTCATCCAACCTGCAGCACATCCGCCATGTTGGTGTCACTACTTACGCTTCATGTGGTATCCTGGGGAGTGGGCGGCAACGACGTGCAGGACGGTGCAGCCATCCTCGTCCTGCTGGTTGATGCGGCCTTTCCACTCGGGCTTATGTTCCATTACCCATCTGAAAAGATGGTTATCCTCTGGAGGGAATTTAAATGAGTTATTTATGTTCTTTTCTGCATGTCTACCACACTAAGAGAACCATGCACCCAGGTATGGGAGATACAGGAGTTTGGGAATTGAAAGGATGAGTTACAGAGAGTGATTCAGATTCCCTAGAAACAGCGCCTGAGATATGGATTCTTATATACATGATTATCGAGTGAGGGAGCTCAGGAGAAAGAGAGTGAAGAGGCAGGGCGAGGAAGGGGAAGGAGGCAAGCAGAGACGTGGTCTCAGCTGAGTCTGCTTCTGCCTGACTCCATGGGGAGCTCTGGAGAGTAAAATGCACACAGCATTGACCCGCCCTGAGGCTGGAGATGATCTTCTGTGCCCCCAGGGAGGGAGGCAAGGTTGAGGGAGATCCTCTCTGGTTGGTATTGTTGGTAAAGAGCAATTCGCTCAGAGCCACAGACACTCACAGCAGGTGGGGATGGGAGCAGAGCAGTGGTGTAAAGAGGATTTGGGCAAGATGTGACAGCTCCTAGCAAGTCAGTATCTCGGATTAGATGACCCTAACACATTACTATCAATAAGACATATACCTTAAATTCTTTTCCCAGACTCCTTCCTTGTAGCTCCTAAGATCAAGGAAAGCCACACACTTTTCTGCCAGCTCTGTGGACACCATCTACCACCATGTCAGAGTTTTCCTCTGAGAAACGGATCAGGGATAAGCTTGAACACTTGATCTTACCGATACCTGCCTATACTCACAGGAGCTAACTTAAAGAGCGGACACAATAAAGAATCATGACTTCCTAACCAGATGTACACGTTCCTGGGTTCCAGATTTCTAAATGGAAACTAGGAAGACGGGATTAAATTGCCTTTCATCAGACTTTACTTTTAAATATATTCACCAATCCCTGTGTATGAATAAAACATCTTACAGATTCTCTAATAATAAAATGAATAACAGCAGGGCAAATCTGGCTAAAGCAAAGATGGCGTCCCAGGTCTTCGAGTCCCTGGTCACCTCACCCCTCCCTCATTCCCAAGGACATGATACAGCCTAGAAGAGAAAGACTGTAAAATAGTAGGGGTACATGTCCAACAGTGATGCCGTATGTGCTTGGAAAAGAAAAAAAGCTTCTATCTAAAGTGTAAAATGTGTATGTGTTTTGTGTGTTTAAATAATATATTTTTTTAAAGAAACTTTATGTAAATAGGAGTCCTTTAAAAGAACCACAAGCAAACTATGCCAGCCATAGCCAGTGTTTCCCTTTGGATCCCACCCCAATCCCAAGAAAATGAACCAGAAAAAAGACCACATCTGCCTTTGCCAGGGGAAGGAAACGCCACAGCTCTCCCGGGAGAGCTGTCAGGCCAAGGCTGTCTGTCCCATTCCCTTCCTTGGGTCCCAGGGCCCCACCCTGCTGCCAGAATCTGTCTAGGAACACAAAATCCTTTCAATCTGGGCCTCCTGCAGCTACTAAAACCCAGGAGAAACCAAAAACGAGGCTGTTTCCCTGCTGCCTTCACTCGTTTGAATGATCAATCCTCCAATATTCAAAGTACATGAATATTCTGCATTCGAGTGGTTAAATTCTGGTTCCGATTGCACTCAGCAGGGCTCCCGAGTTCAGCGCTCAGAGCTGGGAGGTCAGGTGGGAGGGTGGGTGCAAACGGGGAGAACACTCAGCAGAGTGACAGAGTTCAGTGCTCAGAGCTTGGAGTACAGCTGGGAGGGTGGGTATTTAACTGAGAGAACACACTCACTTGCTTGGATACAGAGCTGCATAAGGGCATGAAGTGGATAAGGCCCAATAGTCTCAATGTTAGCCCCGATGGAGATGAGCCACTGGACTAAATTGGGCATCTGTTCCATTTTCTCATAAAGTCCAATAAAGACATATTTCTGGAAAAGAAAAACATACAGAAACAATCATGGAAGTCACTATATCAAAATGAAACTTCAAACTCCTTTACCCATAAAGTTTGGAATCAGTAAAACCTGGATTAGCTGTGGCCCAAGCATAAAATTATGATAACAAATGTGTTATGAGGCAGCTGAAAGGGAAGGTCCCAAATCCAAGCCTGGAGTAAAATCATGTGCTTCAAGAAGCCACCTTACCTGAAAGAGGCTTCTCAGTGACAGCTCTGGGACGTGGATATTTCTTGGTAGTCGGTCTTTTCTCGCTGACAGAAGTAGAAATGACTAATGAGGGGAGAAAAAGAAAAGTTTGGAATGATGATGTTCTCCACACAGGTTATTAGAGCAAAAGTTATCTTAAGCTTTAAAATGAACAAACAAAACGAAACAAAACACCCACTGGCCCTGTCTCTTTTTTTAAGCTACCTGCCAAGCTTTTCAGCCTGAACCATGAGAATCAGTCTCTCTCTCTAGCCAACTTCCTGTTCTTGCTGAGAGCTAAGTTCTCGCCACGTTTCCTCGAAGCATTAGATGTCAAGCAGGACTGCAGAAAGTACAGAGGCAGTGGGCAAAAAAGTAATTCCCTTTTGAAAGTGTAGCAGGCAGAAGAATCAAATCCTTTAGAGATATCCCAATTAATTCTCTAACACATCAGGGTTTCAGAAGCCCCAAGTATTTGAGGTCCATTAGACCCTCCCGAGTGGTGTGCTGGAGCTGGGTCCTATCAGCAAGCAAGAGCTGACTGTGCGCATCTCTTACCAACTCCAAGTCCTGTAATCCTACTGGCAGCTTGAAATTGGCCATGGTGAGAGTAGTTCCACTATAGAAATTGGCAAACACTACAAATCAGGACTTCCCTCCACCCCGCCCCCTCAGAGAGCCATTTGTTAAGCCACTGACCCTATCTAAAATCACTAGAGAAACTGAATCCCAGAAAGGTTAAGCAACTCTTCCTGGGTCACACAGACAGAACATCCTGAGAGGCTCCTGTTGAGACAGGTAACTGCCAGCAGGTCTGAGAGTCCCAGGCTCTGCACATCCCTCATGTGTGCTCTTGCCAATGGGCCTGGGGCCACGTGAGCTGAGCCAATGGCCACACTAGCTCCAGTTTCTTTTCAGTGTGATGCCCATGCTTAACCACTTGCTCTCAACAGGTTCCACTGCCCAGATGACATGTTCAAAGTCCTGATTGTTGGCCTGGCTTTTTTCATAAGATGCTTCTGTCTCTAATATTTGAAAATTATCTGCCCACCCCCCATGAGTAGGATATTAGATCTGCCACTTAGGCTAGATTCCTGGGCCTTCCTGGGCTGGCTAAAATGATAACCTAAAAGGAACCACCTGGCTCCCATTCCCTCACTCCCCACTTCGTCTGCGGGGCTCTAGTCACGTGCACCCCGTCTGAGGAAGAGAGAACATCAGGGGCTCTTTCCTGTCAATTGAACTTTATTTCTATTAGTGAGGTGGAAAGCCTCCTGCTCCTACCCTGACACTTGGAATCACAGAGTTTCACAACTTTTCAATAAAGCGGGAAAGATACCTTAGTTCAGCCATCTAATCTGAAAAGGAGAAGACCTCAGGTCTCTTGTTAACAGGGTCCTGGACCTCTGACACCTGGTTCTCCAAGAGTCCAATCTGCTTTCCTCATCCTTGGTGCCTCCTTCTGAAGGCCTTTTAATATAAGGTGAGCTTCAGGGAACCCACGGCTGGACTTTAAAGGGTTCCTCATGAACTCTCTGATGTTATACCCAAAATTGCACTTGTAGGCAGAGAGTGCTATAATTCCATTAGATTTTCAATGGCGTTCATGACCTTTTCAAAAACATAAGAATTCTGTACTGTGACATCATTGTGCCTGCCCGGGTCTAGAGTCCTTAGGGTTTGCCCTTGCTTTGGTGACCTTTACTCGACTGCTCAGCTTTAGAAAACCTAGGAGGCCTTTCTAACCAAACACCCAGCCCTGGCCAGCCCATTCTCAGGAGCACTTATAGGCCACCATCAATAACAACTACCATTCACTGAGCACTTGGCATATGCCAGGCATTATCAAACCCCTTTATCTCCGTGTCTGGCACATTGTAAGCCCTGAATAAATATTAAACTGATATTAGTATTAGGTGCTCTTGGTCTGTTATGTCTAATCCTTGCTAAAACCCTGAAGGAATAGATTCATCTCCTGCAACTTACAAATGAGGAAATGAGGCTCAGAGGGGAAGCAGTTAGTCTAAAATAGAAAGTGGAGGGTGAAGATTCACGGACACATCTGTGTGACACTGAAGCCCAGGCCCCTCAGTCCACTCTGCTCCTCCATTCCATGGAGTCCTGGATCTGGGATCAGGTCCTACAGCCTCAGTGTCACCTCTAAGTAGCAGTCCCTTAAAGCTACACAGAGACCCACTGAGCAGCATGGGCAGGTCATCTGGGCCCACACTAGCAAATGCAATGTAAAAAGGACAATGAATATGATCATGCAATTGTTTATTCTCCTCATTCCACGTTACCATTAGCATCTGGACTTTATATTTCTTGGATGACAATGGCAACACACAGCAAGGAGTGGAGTTGCCACAAACTGAGTGTATTTCTTATCTTGTAAAAAAATGGAAACTGGCTAATTAACACATCTCAGTTGACTTTGCATCTTTAATGATGTTACAGTTAAAAACTTATTTTGGTATCAAGGTAAACAAATAATAGATTACTATCCCTCGCTGTCAGAAGAATGAAGCCATTTAATGAAGAATGTACTTTTCCCAGAAGAAAGCCATCTCCTTTTACTTACATGCCACAGTCCTTTCTTTGCCATCTTTTCTATTACAGATTGCCACACTTCCTTTGAGAATCCAGTGGTGAAAATATCATCAAAGCGGGGCAAGAAACTCTGCAAAACACGGGGGTCATCTGAAAGAAATTTCCATAGGTTAGAAATTTTAACTTGGGGAAAGTCTAGACCATTTGGGAAAGAGCCTCCAATGAAAACCACAAATAGACAAATAGTAAATTAAAGAAATAAAGTCCTAGATAATTGACTGAAGTTGCAATCATTCTAAGTGAAAATCAGTCTCCTAAGAGTTAGGCAGCATAACGTGAGCCAACATTCGCTTAGCTTTCCTATTAACTAAATCCAGTGATATGTGTTTATATTTAATCCCTCAAACAAACCATGAAGGCAGTGTCTATTATCCTCATTTATGGAGGAGGAAATGGAAGCGTAAGGGAAATTACAAAACTTACTGCCTTTAAAGAAAAATGGGACAAATATTATCTTCACCCAACAGAAGAGAAATGATCATCGTGAGGTCAGGCTTCATGGCATATCATGCAGCTAGTTCATGACAAAAAAAAACAAAAAACAAAACAAAAAAACAAGACTGCAACCCAGACCTACCAATTCTTTTAGACAATACACATTCTTCTAACTTAGTGGCCCATCGCCCTATTCCATCTCATGATCCTTCATACCACATTTCTCAATGGGGACAGGTCAGACAGAATAACATGGCATTTCTTTCAGAGTCATCAATTTCCAAAAATAAGTAAATATCAAAACAACCATATGTTGTATAAAAGGATAAAAATTTCCCTAAGTATATTTTTCAAAATTTAGAAATTGGGCGTGTGCATACTTTTCTCCCTCCAAATAGGAGTACTTTGGTAAAAAAGTATGGGTTGCTGTTGCCCTAAGTCCTGTTAGTGGCCCTCTCTCAGGATGGGGACAGAATGAAAACCATCCAGATTTCTTAAAGGGGCAGTCACCAAGAGCATTTGTTGGGAATTGCCATAAGTCCAGTCTGGCTTCTGGCAGAACGGTGATTCTTAACAAACACAGAGAAGACAATGAGGAAATTTAAGGGAAGGGCCAAGCTATCAGGTTCAGAAAAAGAGAAGTAGGCTTTTGTCACTGTTGCCAAATGGCCGACTGGTGGATGTGACCCATCTGAGCCCATTTGGAGACCTTCTACTTCTCTGTCTAGAGGACAGCTGTGCCCACCTTAAACCCTTCCCCATGCACTGCCTGACAGTGCTCTTAACCCTCTTAGTGCCTGAGTCGCCACATATCTGTAGGATTGCACGCTCAGAACGCAGAAGAAGCTCCCCCCAAGTCACAGTGGTGACAGGTGGCTCTACAACTGCTGAATCTGTTGTCAGTGGTGATTTCCCCTCCTCTGAAAGCCAAAAGCCATTTTTCAGCCATTCTCAAATGTGCCATTCTTCACATTCTAAATGCAAAATCTCTAGAACTGGGACAAGTGTTACAATCGGTGTTGTCTCTGAATGGCAGAACACAAATGAATGGCGCATCTTAAGTCAGCGCACTCTTAATTAAATCTGATCAGATGTTAATATTTGAAAACAGCCTGGTTCCTGGAAGAACTTAGACTGGGCTAAGATAGAGCTCCTTTGTCACTGGCAAAGAGTATATTACGTTGTGTTTAATGTTTTGTTTTGTTTTGTTTTTCTGATTTTGCCTAATCCAAGCCACTGACAAAGCCAAGTCATTAGAATAAGAATCTAATGCAGTGGTGTGAAAGGCCTCCCACAGCTCACTCCTGGGCTGAGTCTGCAGGTTCCCTGCCCAGAGTGCAGGCAGCCGCGACTCTGAGCACCCACTGTCAGCTTTCACAGGGCCCTCCGTCAGCCCTTTCACGTTATTTTCATAGCAAACCAGAATATTTTCTTGACACATTGGAGAAGTATATGCAAAAATCACAAGGAAGAGCAAAAATTACATAAAACAAGTAGTATACATAGTAAAAGCTCTATGAATAGCAATGCAGAAAAGAGGCCTGAAACAAAATTGGGAATACTTTGATTTGTGCAGTAAGACTTAGTCATTTATACAAAGGCATGAGCCACAAAAGCTTTCGAAATGCTTTCTAATGTGAAAACCAGTTTCATTCAAACTACATAAATCAGCCACGAAGAAACACCCTGTCCTTATCTCCCCAGAAGCCTGAGTCTCTAAGAGCCTCAAGGAAGAGGGAGGAAGGAAGGGAGGAAGGGAGGAAGGAAGAAGGAAGAGGGAGGAAGGAAGGGAGTGAGGGAGGAAGGAAGAAAAAAAGGAGAAAAGAAAAAAGATTGAAGAGAGAATGCTCCCCTGTCCAACTTACTGCCCATCGTGGTGAAGACTCCCACAAGGAAATCGGTGACCTGGGTCTGATCGCGGCTGCCCTGCAGAAGCTGAAGACCACCCAAAAACATGCGAGCGGCTTCATAATGATGGAGCAACTGCAGCGAGGAATACCCAGCTCGGTAGTATCCCTGGAAGGGTGAAAAAGGAAAACTTTAACATACCCATTTCTTCTCATCTGTGGCTGAAAGGAAGGGCAAGATTGATGACATGGGGAAATGGGCTGTAGGAGCCTCGCTTCCGTGTAAACAGATTTCTAACTAGCGCTGGATACAAGATTGCCAAATTATATTCTTTCCACATTTTTCCCGTCATTTTCTAACTGGCAAGCAAATAATCACTTTCAAATCTATAATGTACGCAGCATCTATCATATGACAGAGAGAAGGAAGCAGGCCAGGTTCCAACTACATGTGTGGTTTATTTATTTATGCCTCAAATCACAGCCTAGACAAGAAAAGAGAAATGAAAAAAAAAAAAATCCCTAGACTACAGTGTTCCAGAAAAGGATGAGACTGTCATATAAACACAGAAGTTGTTCCCTGCTCCTTTCATTCAAAGTAAACACAACTTCCACTGAGTATATAAGGGGAAAAAATTGTAATAACAAGTATTGAGATTTACGGAGCTCTACAGTATAGGCAATATACACCGGGGTAGGCGGGGCGGGGGGCAAGATTTTTTTTTTATTTCTGTAGAGAGAGGAAAATTACAATGATTAACAGAGGGAAATGGTCTAGTTTTGCCTGTATACAAACTGATACAAAAGGCTTCCCATGCATACAATACTGTAGTCTGAGTAGGAACAAAATGATACATACTGTCTTCCCAGCTTTGACCATCTACACGCATCAACACTTAAAATTCCACTTAAAGCCAAATCTCTGATGATTTATTAATTTGTTTTAACCATCATTTGAAAGTCTAAACCTTAGATAACGACCAGAAAAACTGGTACTGGCAAGCTGGTACAGAATTTCCCATTTCTTTGACTCTCTCAGATTTGTTTCATCTTTTTATTTTGGAGGGGGGTAAAGGGGATCAGCATATGCCACCCCAAAATATGAGAAATAAGGACTGCATGAATCCCATCTCCTGGGGAGTTTTTATGGCCATGAAGAAGACAGAAAGTCAGCGCTGAGATGGGCCTGCACAAGCAAATCTTATTAAGATAGCCCTTTTCTTCTATTCGTTTCCCCCGTATGTTTACTTTTCCACAGTTTGCAGCCCCTAGAAGTCTCTAAAATACTCTCCTTTGTTTTATCATGTCTCCACGATTTATCATTCTTTGTTAAAAATGGTATACAAGTTCTCAGGCCTGCCCGCTTCTTTGGAGTCTTCACTTCTTTCTCTAAAGGACTCCGTGTCATCAAATAAAACTTGTATGCTTTTTCTCTCGTTCATCTGTCTCTTATCAGACTCATTTGCAGGACCCCAGCCACCGAACCAAAGAGAATAAAGAAAATGATTTTTTCCCTCCCCTACAGAGGACATTTGCGGGGAGGGGTGGGCAGGAAGAAAGAATGAAAACAAAGGGAGACAGCCAGGAACTCTGGGTAAAAATGGGAGAGCGGTCCTGGCTGCGATGCTATAAGAGGCTGCTGCAGGTCTGGACACTCAAGGAAGAACCCTGGAGCATCAGCCAGGACCCCCAGCCCCATGGGCCACAGCCACAGCCTCCACCTCAGGGACGTGGACAAACCCCAACTACTCCTCACCCTATCCTAGTTAGGGGACAGGAAAATCTTAAAATGTCACTAGGCAGAATTCCTCGGGACTGCATTCTCATTTTCAAAACTACTCAATAATTCTCAAGTATCCATCCAATAGAAGCGATTTAATGTAAAATATACAAATCCCTCCCTCGAGGCTGCCACAATCTGTAGGTCAAACCTCCCCGCTCACTTCCTACTGTGTTGTCATCCACAAAACGCAGACCACTGCAGACATAACACTGACTCTATTTACTGAGAGCCAACAACTTTACTTCGTGTCTCCTTAATGCTCGAAGCAACTCTAAGGCATAGGTATTATCTCAATTTTACAGTTGGGGAGATGAAGGCGTAGACAGGGAAAAGTAACTCATCTGAGCTGTGGAAACCAGCACAAGCAGAGCACAGGGGGGAAAGGGCTGGACTTTCCCCAACTTTATCCTGGAGCCTCTCTTTAAACTGTCTATACCCCTAATTTGACATTTAAATGTATGTTGGCCTCAGATGGTTCCAGGATGTATTTTAAGGCCTCTGATTTTGTACATGTTTTTCCTCTCCTAGCTTGACTGTGAATTACTCAAGGGCTAACATGGTGTCTCCCACTCCTTTTGTCTGCCTTGAGGCACCAAGAACGAAAAGGTGCCTTGCAGAGAGGGTGCTCAAGCATTATAGCTGAAAAAAACAACCAAATAATTATTCATTTTGTTAATAATCATTTGTTTACCTTTGTTGACAATCTTAAAAGTTCTTACAAGCCTCTCAAACTTCCCTGATCTCTCCGAAGGGCCTGATTTCGACTGTAAGAAATGCCACCTGAAGAATTGCTGTCATGGCATCCACTCGGATTGCGTGTGAAATAAAGCTTTGCTAAAATGAAACTTGCAAGCAGCATAGAACATGAACAGACTACGAATTTCAGTGTAAGCACACCAGAAGAAAATAAGCTCCATGAGGATCTCCACCGCACTCCATTTGTCGAGAGGCCCAGCTCTGCTCTCCCCTCTGAAGGCATTTCAACACTTGGCCATCACTGTTTTTATTCTCCTCTGGGCACCACTCATACCCTATGGGCATTCGTCTGAAATACAAAGGGAGTGGAAAGAGAAGCACTCCCCTTAAGAAGAAGGTTAAGAAGAATGAGACAGTAGCCAGTCCCAGCTGTCGCTGCACCATACCTTCACATAGGTTGGATCCCACTGGAGACATTCCTTGGCAGCCATAAATGCCTCTTTCCATTTCTCAAGGTTGTAATATGCATTGGATTTGTTGCACAGCAACACAGCCAAGTCCCTGGGGGGAATCCTGTGAGAAAGAACAAGCTGGTGGTCAGTAAAATTATCCCTCTGCAAACACAGAAAACAGTCCTTGAAGGCCACCATTTTGGTGCTAGCTGATGCCATCATGAAGGGGTTTCGGCATGAAATATCCCTCTTATACCTATCAGAGCTGACCCTTGAACCCCCCTAGAAAGCCTGAGGCATTTGCAATACACAGATCTGTCCTTCCTAGCTCCCAGAGCCTCTGCTCCCACCTTTTATGACAACGTTCTTAACACCTTGGTTCCATCTCCTATTGATTTCCACAGATTTTTTTTTTTTTTTTTAGAGACCATTGCTGAAGATGTTGAAAAATGATTAATATTCCTAAGGATGGAGAAAAATGGGAGTTCCCGTTGAGCCTTTGCAGAGGCCAGGTGCAGTGTGAACCACTCCACATGCACATTTGTGCCGAATGGAGGCAGAGCTTATCACAGGGAGGGCTTTTTGGAATACGCGCCCACACCATCCCCATAGGCCCACAGTGAGAGGTCCAGGGCAAGCGCTGTTCTATTATTTCGGCAGGGCCGCCTTAGCATTTGTAGGACCCAGAGCCAGAATACAAATGGAGGCCCACACACCATGTGGCTAATTTGCACTGCCTAATAGAGTGGCCACTAGCCACATGTAGCTATTTAAATATAAATTAATGAAGACAAAATAAAATTTAAAATTCAGTTCCTTAGTTGTATTAGCCACATCTTTCAGGACTCAATAGCCACGCTCCATAATACAGAATATTTTCATCATCACAGAAAGTCCTATTGGACAGTGCTACTCTTAAGTATTTGAAGGCCATAAATCAAGCTTACAAATTGTTCAGTAAAATACGTCCTATCCTCCTAATTTATAAGAACTGGAAGGCGAGCTTCAAATTTAGAACTGTGTCAGTGCAGGGTGAGCCAGGCCTATGCCCTGCCTACTTCCTCCCCTCTTTCCACTTCAGCCTTTATCCTGCATAGCAGGAGGCACAATTCTAAGCTCTGGCCACACCTGTGACCTTGGCCAGTCCTCAGACAAGTGGGCTGTAGGTAGGAGGCCTGTGTAGGCCCTGGGAACAGAGCACATGGGCAGGAATTCCATGGTGCGGACCAAAGAAGATGAAAGGGCTCTGGGCAGATAAATCCCCTGGCCCCACAAACTCCTGCCTGTGGGGAGGGGTACAGCTGTGAGAAGGCCGAAAGGGGGCCCTCTAAACATGGCCAGCGGGGGTGGGGGAGCTCTTACCTCGGTCTTGGGGTACTACAACAGCAAGGTTGGTGCTGAAACCAGGCCGGAAGGAAAAGGAAAACACAAAATATACCACGATATGTTAACAGAAGCCCTGATACTATTGAATTCAAGACATACAAGGCAAGGCTCAGGCTTCTTTTTTACTGAATATTTTAATTGCGAAAATAATACAAATCACTATCGAAAAGTTACGTGATGCAGAAAGACAAAAATAAAGCAAAGTAAAAATCACCTCTACCACTGTCCCCACTCCATTGCTTTGTGTGTCCAGCTTCTCTCAGCACCCATAATTCCCTCTGGGGAGAAGATGAGGCCCCAGAAACAGAGAAGAGGCAGTAGGGAAGCCAGTGGGTGACTAGCAAGGGAGCTGTGACTGCAGGGTAATAGATGCCATAGTGTCCAGCCCAGATCCCTTGGTCAGTGCGGCTGTCGCCAGCTGCAGTGAGTGTCTGCTGCAGCTAGGGAGGCTCCAGGGATTAATCTTCAGTCTAATGGGAGTAGGCTCTCCCCAGGAAGTTATACCCTTGCTATGGACTAAATGGTACCTCCCACTCCAAATTCATAAATTGAAGCTCTAGCCTTCAGTGTGATGGTATCTGGAGATGCAGCCTTTGGGGAGGTGATAAGGTTTAGATGAGGTCACGAGGGTGGGGCCCTCATGACAAGATTAGTGCCCTTCTAAGAGGAAGCACCAGAGAGCTTCCTCACTCTCTCTACCATTTGAGGACACAGTGAAGTGGCCAGCTGAAAACCAGGAAGAGGGTTCTTACCAGAAACTGAACTGGCCACTATCTTCCCAGGCCCAGAATTGTGAGAAATAAATTCCTGTTGTTTAAACCACCCAGTCTACGGTATTTTTTATGGCAGCTGGAACTGACTAATATAACCCCACTCCCTAGGACAACTCCCAAGGGCCAGTCAGCCTAAAACCACTGATTAACTGACATGAAAATCAATAGGTCAGCCCCCTTGCCCCAAAGTGGGACCAGTTCAGCTCTGTGGTACAACTCATGCTTCAGAGTCACCCGGGAGACCAGGCTGAAGCAGACTCCAGATGAGGCAATACCCCTGCTTGGAGCCTTCCCCTGCCCCATCCTGCTTCCCTCCATTCCCTTCTCCTAAGAGCACTTGCTCCATAAACCACATACACCTAAATCCCTGTGTCAGCTGGCAGCAGCATGAAGGCAAGCAGCAGGTGACGGGCAAGGGGAATAGCGTCAGGAAGATCTATGAAAGGCAACAAGTGAGGGTCCAGGCGCAAGTCCCATTAGTGGTCACACAGCTAGTAAGTGGTGGAGCTGAGATTTGAGCACTCACAGTGTGGGGTCAGTCTATGGCCATGACCATCATACAATACTATCTCTTTAAGAAACCTAAATGTTTTGCCCTGGATAAGAATCTCTAGGCCCAGCTCTGACACAGTTCAGAGCTGAACCAGGAGGCGGCAGAATGACAGAATCACAGGCCCGAGCCAATTGCACTCAACTCAAGTCCAGCTAGAGTGTAGACGTCAAGGTGATAGGAGGTAGGGGATGGGAGCCATGTTTTAGTAATTTCATTCAGTGCCATTTCTCAGTACAACTTCTGCTTCTTTTACTACAGTTGTTCCCAAAGTATGATCTGGGAACCTCTGGGGGTCCCCAAGACCATTTCAGTGGTCCGCAAGATCAAAATATCAGAATATTTTCATAATTGTACCAGGCTGAATAATGGTACCCAAATGATGTTACCATTTCTGGCAAAAGGGACTTTGCTGATGTGTTTAGTTTATGAATCATTATTGTGAATTATATACAATCACAAGGGTCTCTATAAGAGACGGCATGAGACCAGGCTATAGCAGAGAAGAAAGCGATGTGACGACAGAGTGGAAAGATGTGCTTTGCCACAAGCCAAGGAAAACAAGCGGCCCCTCAAAGCTGTAAAGGGCAAGGGAACAAACTCTCCTCCACTAGGAACCAACCCCACTGGCGCTTTGTAAGACTCATTTCAGACTTTTGACCTCCAGAACTGCAACATAATAACTTTGTATCGTTTTAAGCCACCAAGTTTGTGGTAACTTGTTACAGTAGCAACAGAAAACGAATACAACAATAATACTAAGTCATTTAGCGCCTTTTTTAAGCTCATTCTCTCACATGTGTACGGGGAATTTCCCATAGTCTACATGATGTGTGAATCCAGGAGCAGATGTGAGAAGCCGAATGTCTTCTACCGAGACACATTAAAGAGATCTGCAGAAATGTAAAATGTGCCACCCTTCTCATCAAATTGTTTGCTTTGGAAAATATAGTTATTTTTCTTTGAAATATGTTATTTATGTTAACATGTATTGGAGTTGTTACTGATATTTTTAAGTAGATGAATAAATACATACTTTAAATGCAGTTTTAAGTTCTAATACATACTATATTAATAGTTAAAACCTACATTTAAAAAAAAAACACTCTTTGGGGTCCTCCATGAATTTTCAGCATGTCATAAACCTAAAAGTTTGGGGAATGGGTCTACTAGAAGTGGACGGGGAAGGGCAGAGGTGAGCCTTAGTTTTCGAGTGGTGTGTACTGTGGCCAGGGAATAAATGATACAGGTCTCAAGATGATGAAATGAATGACAATTGAGAGGTTTGGGGACTTCAGTCTTGGGACATCCCAGGACTCTGATCCTGTAACCAGGCAGAAGAGCAAGTTTAGTAATGTTTATCCACAGTTCCCTGTTTCACTTTCCATTTCCCTTATTATGGCAGTGCTCTCAGTTTCTGAACTGACAATGCAGAGAAAATCAACAGGAAGTGAGAGAGAAAGAAAACAGAAACTAGGCAGTGTGGCAAGAAATGACAAGAAAACATAAGCAACAGAGTCGCCATTTACTAAAAAAAAAAAAAAAAAGTTAAAAGAAAATCTAAACACTTACCCCCATTGGTATACCTGCAGGAGAATGTGGATGGCTTCATCGTACTTTCTGATGGCCAAAGAGAAGTTCCCATTCTTAAAATCCTGGTTGCCAGATCCTTTCAACAGCTCAGCGTAAGCGATGGGGTCCATCCTGTGAGGAGACAGAAAAGTCGCTGCCAAGCCTGCACGGGATCCGGTTCCCTTTGCATTTGTATTGCTGAGAGTCTGGAGAGGCAGTTTATTCGTCTGGCTCCACCCACCTGCCCAGAGCAAACGCTGACAACACCCCTCACCACCCGGAGATCAGACAGCTGATGAGGTCATTTCTTCCTCAGTTCCTTTCTGATGTCAGGGGCAGAAGCCAGAATTATCCCATTTATTCTGTGTTATCAATCAGCTAGGCACTGACTGAGCAGGGAAGCTGCTTCCGTGCGCGAGACAACAATAAACCTGGCAAGTAGTTTGGCTCAAGAAGTGGCAGCTATTCCCATAACTGACACTATTATTCCTCCTTCATTTACCCATCTCTACTACCCATATGGAGGCATTGTCCCCACTATCCAGATCAGGAAACAGACCCAAAGAGTATCACATCACTTGCCTAAGGATCTGCTAATAGCATCCCCCAATTTGGACCTCAAATTCAGGTTTCTGCTCTTCACCCCTGTATCACATCACCTGTTGGTACCAGCAAAACTCAGCTGATAGTCCTTCTACTCAGAACGTGGGATGGGGGAGGGGAGGTGCAGTTCTGAAGGCCACAATATGCAAGGCACTAAGGCACAGGGCCACAACCACTGTATCTCCCGCACTCCTCCCTTTCAAAGACACTGTAAAATAAGCCTCAGAGTATTTATTTATTCCTGAAATTTGTCCCTGAATTTGCCATTGCCTGCTTACTTGTCTATATTCCCCCAAAAGCACTTGTTTCTTTCAGGTCATGACTTCTATTTTACTCATTTTTGTACCCCAATGGCCAAGCACATAATGGGCACTTAAATATTTGTGGTGTAATCAATTTGAATGACAGACCCAGGGAGGTTGCCTGTTACTTACTCATTCTCTCTGGTGTGGCCTGGGTAGTAAGGGAGAAGGGCCTGGAGCCCCACTGACACTATGGGCCTCAGGAAGTATTTACTGAACAAAGGTGGTAGAGAGAAGAGCCTCAAGAAACAAATACCAAGGAGTTAAGGAAAAGGTGAGGGCCAGCAGAGATGTCCCTGAGAATCACCTCCTCCCAAGATGGCCACAGGAAAGGCAAGGAGGTGAGGAAGGTCTTAAATATGAGGACCATTCAGATATTTGTATATGCCATGAACCTGTGAGTCATACAATCTACTGAGGGTCTTGTTGATCAAAACAATTCTTGGATAGATTATAATTCTTATTGTTTGTATCATTTGAAATCTCTCTGAGGAGTTCAGAGATAGAGGAAGCAGACCCAGGCAGATACAAGTGGTGGCTTATTTTAAACCCATATGAGTTTATTGGAAATGGGGGTTTTTAACTGTGTTGCATTCCTCAGGCAGAGCTGTATCAGAATGAGATACAGGATTCTTAAACAAGTCAGAAGACAAAATTCTACCTACTCTTTTCATTAAATAATCTCTCAGTTCTATGGCTCACACTTACACAGAGAAATAAAATAATGAACTGACTAGAAAATAAACACATGTTTCTCTTTCAAATATTGTCAGCTATATGTCCAATAAATATTTTTTAAACTGGCCATTATCAGACAACTAGAAGAAGGAAATTGCTATAATAACTGACAAAGAGTTAACACCTCTCCTTTCTGAATATCTTTCCATTGCAAGAAAAGACCAACACACTGACTAAAATGTGTAAAATCCTAAACAGACAATACACAGAGAAATATAAGTAATGGCTAAATATATGGAGAATTATGGAGAAACAGGACCACCCTCACAATGAGCAAGAAATGAAAAATTAAAACAGCAAGATATCACTGGAAAATAATTAAAATAATGATCTCAAGTGTTGGATGCTCGCACATTCTGCTTACAGGGGAAGCATACTACATCATGGGTAGATTTTAGACTAATGATTGTTTGCCACAGGGAAAAACTGGAAGTAACCCTAAATGCTCTCTAACACATAATGGGTCACAATCAGTAGTAGCATGTCCATATGGCGTAACTATACAGTTATGATTAAAATCATGCTGTAAAAGAACATTTAATAATAGGCTAAGTTAGTAAATGGAAAATGCAGGCTACATAAAAAGGCAAATAATCCCAAATTAATTTTAAACCATGTAATGTATTGAAAGATGCCGAAATGTTACCAGTCACACCATTGGGGTTAGGCAGGGTTTTAATTTTCCTCCTTGTGCCCTTCTGAACTTCCAGTTGCCCTACAATGTACCCTCTTAATAATTAGACCATAAACATTTTTTTTTTACAGTTCTGTGCACACTAAGCAGAATAAGCCCTACCTTTTATTCATTTTGCTTCAAAATTCGGCTCTTCTTCCATTCATTTAATTTGATCAAGCATGTGTTCCATAGGTATCATTGAGGATCTCAACTCTAGGTACCAAGCAACATCTCTGAGTGAGTCATTTTTTTATATCTCTCAAACTACTGACAGGCATCTCAAAGTGGGGTGAAAGGTGAAGGGTTGGAAGTCATTGTCATCAACTCACATAGGCTTAAAACCATTAAAATGTTAGCCTTCCTTGCTATTACAAGTGGCTCTGGTTGTCTCTGGTTGATAAATCCACCTCAGGTACTTATTGGGGGAGCTATCAAGTCCTTCTGGGCCATCCTCAGCACAGGATTCTCAGCCACTCTCATTCTCTGTTTACTTGGCCTTGTCATTGGGATCACCTTTTCCCACTGGCGAGTGGGAAGGTATTCTGGTCGTCACCAAATGTCACATTCTCAGCGGCCTCCCTCAAAAGCCTGCCCCACTGGAGAGGTGCCTTTCTTCTGGGAAACTCAGCCCCACCATCTCCATTCTGGGTTTAGCTCTAATGGACGCCACATTTCCATAGACTCTGCAGGGCCTGTTTACTGTCCTAATTTCTCCAGGAAAGATCCCAAATACAAAACATAATTGCCTTATGTCCTCTAACTGGGGTGGATATGTTTGCAAAATCTCACTAGATGGAGCCCTATTGCAGGCTGAGCAATCAGTGGGGCTAAGCAAATCTGAGCTCAGCAATATCTTCAAAGCCCCAAACTCTCCTTTAATGAGCTCCCAGTGGGCTTCTCTACTGTGCCTTCCAAAGCAATGCTTTGCTAGAACCTTCTACCTGGCCCAAATTCACTAGTGAGCTATTCAGTATCGGGTGGGCTAAGATCTCTCTGTGGACCCTCGAGCCCTTTCAGAGGTCATGTTTGCTAGAATTTGGCTATCTGAGACCTGTCAGCTTCATGATGCCCAGATGGAGCCCGGTGAGGGCTTCCCCACACTTAAGTTTCCTTGGCAGGGGTGTAGGGTTCCTACTTGCTCATCGCTCAACTGAGAAAGGAACTCTCTGATACCCAATGTCTTAAACCTGGCCCTGCCCATGCTTCAGCTTCAGCTTCAGCTCATAGCGATAAGAGTATCATGCTTGGTTCTCAATCAGCCATTTCCTAGCTGTGAAACCATGAGCACATTACCTGACCCCTCTGAGCTTTACTTTCTTCAGCAATGAAATAGGGCTGCTTTGTAGTGAAATAGGGCTACTGTTTACTCTCTGTAAGTTATGCAGAGTGAACTTAGCTCAGTAGAAATCCCTACCTCAATTGCTCTAGGCTTGTCCCGTCCAATACAGAAGCCACTAGGCCTATGTGGCTATTTTACATTTAAATTTTTAAAAAGAAAATTATACCCCTTTCACTCATTTTCCCCACCCCAAACACCCACCTCTCCAAACCACCAGTCTGTTCTCTGTATCTATGAGTTGGGTTTGTTAGTTTTAAATTTTCCATAACAGAGAGATTATGTAGTACTTGTCTTTCTCTGTCTATTTCACTTAGCATAATGCCCTTGAGGTCCATCCACACTGTTGCAAATTTCAAGATTTCATTCTCTTTGTAGCTGAATAATATTCTTTATGCATTCATACACTGATGGACACTTAGGTTGTTACCCTATCTTGGCTATTGTAAATAATGCTGCAGTGAACATGGGTGTGCACACAACTTTTCAAGTTAGTGTTGTTTTCTGTGGGTCAATACCCAAAAGTGGAATTGCTGGAGCAAATGGTAGTTCTATTTTTAATTTCTTGAGGCACCCCATACTGTCAAGTGCACAAGGCTTCCCTTTTGTCCATGATCTTGTCAACACTTATTATGTCTTGTCTTTTTGATAATATCCATTCCAACAAATGTCAGGTGATATCTCATTGTGGTTTTGATTTGCATTTCCTTTGATGATTAATTATGGTAAGCATCTTTTCATGTACCTGATGGATATGGATATTTGTATGTCTTGTATGTCTTCTTTGGAAAAAGTGACTATTCAGATCTGCCCATTTTTTAACTGGAATATATATATATATATATATATATATATATATATATATATATATATATTGCTATTGAGTTATATGAGTTCTTTATATATTTTGGATATTCACCCTTTTAGATATATGATTTGCAAATATTTTCCCCCATTCAGTAGGCTGTATTTTCATTTTGTCTATGGTTTCCTTTGGTGTGCAGAAGCTTTTTAGTATGATGTAGTCCTACTTGTTCACTTTGCTTTTGTTGCTTTTCTTTGTGGTGTCAGATTCAAAAACTCATCACCAAAATCTATGTGAAGCAGCTTACTGCTTAGGCTTCTTTCTATGAGTTTTATGATTTCAGTTCTTACATTCAAGCCTTTAGTCCATTTTGAGTTAATTTTTGTGTATGGTGTAAGATAGTGGTCTAGTTTCATTCTTTTGTGGGTGGCTGTCCAGTTTTCCCAACACTATTTATTGAAGAGACAGTGTATATCTTGGCTCCTTTGTCATAAATGAATTGACCATGCAGGTGTGGATTTATTTCTAGGCTTTCTATTCTGTTTCATTGATCTATGTGCCTATATTTACACCAATACCATACTGTTTTAATTACTATTTAATTACATTTAACATTTAATTAGTTATTAAAATGAGACTCTTTAAGGGCTTAAAGAATTCAAATATAAACTATTTCTACTGTACTTAACATATACAGTAAAAACTACTCATGTCAGAATTTTTTTTTCCTTACTGTTCTAGAAACCAAGAGTTAGCTCTTAATGTTATGTGGAAAACACCACATATATACATCCATTTATGTTTCTGCTTTTTCTTGGTACAATCACGTGACAGGGGAAAGAGAATTGCCAACCACGTGGAAGGCCTTTTGTTTCTTAATAGGATATATGTATTGACAGTTACAGTCTTCTTATAGTGAAGAATGCTCTTTATCTCTGACTTAGAACAAGGAGGGCTCAGTTGTTGAGTCTATTTCTTAACAACGATAAGATGAAATTATTAAATACAAATGGTAATAATTTAACAGAATGACAATACACTTGATAATGTCTAGTGAGCACATACTATGCTTTTATATCATTGTGTCATTTCATTCTTACAAGAAGCCCTATGAAGAAAGCATGATTGTGCCCCATTTGACATAGAAGGAAATGAGGCAAAGAAAGGTTAAGTGACTTGCCACAGTTACATAGACAGTGGTAATGCTGGAATCCAAACCCTGGTGGCCTGATTGTAAGAGCTCAACCACACTGTGAAGGGCCAAGACCAAATGGTCAGCACCCAGTGAAATCACAACAATATGTGATATTTGGCTGACCCCGAGCACTCACTCCCCTGCACTTTCAGTTTTGTTAATGGTGCAAAAGCTGAAAGAGAAGTAGAGACAATTTCACAGCTGCAGTGTTGGCTTTCAGTCAGTTTCATACATCCTGATGAGAATTCAAAGTCCAGTTGTTGGGAGGTGTCATGAAAAGGAAGCAGAAACTATACACCCAAGGAAGTAGAAGCAAGAAAAATGCAAATGAACTGGGCAGATTTCGAAACAAACACGTTTGAAAGAAAGCAGATCCAGGTTGCTGCAGTTTTTATTATTCACTATGTACATACACACAAAATTCTAGAGCTGACTTAGAGAAATAGAGAAAAACTGCCAACAGAGGTGAGCTTGGGGGACAGCTGAAATGGACAGAGAGAGGCTTTACCTACGTAAGGTCTGGGTACTACTTGAAATCTTAAAAGCAAATTTTTGGTTTTTGGTGGTTTTCTTTGTTTTTGCTAAAATCCTTTCAAGAGACCCTAAAAGCAGTCAATGATCCAAGCTTAACTCTGGAATGCTTAGGGTAGAGACAGTTTCAAACTGAGGCCAGAGAGACAATTCTTAAAACTGACTCCTTCCTACTCCCACAGGAAGGTGGCCAGGATAAGAATCCAAAGGCAGATTCATTCTGGGGAGTCCAATTTGTTTTCTTTTCTTTATCTCTTTCTTTTTTTCCCTTGGGGGAAGAGGAACAAATGCAGAAGAGGAGAGGAGAGGGAATTTTCTTAAGAAACGCATTCAAAACCTTTCAAAAGGTCTCTGGAAAAATATGAAGTATTAGGCCCAAGCTTTTCCTACATGGGTGTCTTAATAGAATAAGAAAAATCAGATCACCCTGTCACCCCACCTCAGCTCTCTGACCAGCCTTTCCCAGCCCACCAAAGCCCGTTTGGTGACATGCCATAAACCTAAGGCTGTCCCAGTACAACCAATCTTCTTTACCCATCAACTATAAATTATTCCACCTTCGTTTACCACCCAGACACCCAATTACACAGAATACCAAAGTCAAGATGGTGATTCTAAAACCAGTTAACCAGTCCAGCTCTGAACCACTCTTATAAAATTTACATCCTAAAACTCATACTCCCAGCAAAAAGTAAACACCATAAATAACTATTCCTCTCATATGTGGGGTCTCTTGATTGTTTTTAAATCTATGCCTCACTTGATGAAATTTTCACACTCACCCAACACATACAGTAGTCACATAGCCACATGTGACTACTGTATGTGTCTCCCAAAAGGATCTAGAACTTTCAGAATACTCTAATTTTAATATTTACACAGCATCTACCACTGTGCCCATGTTTGAGAAGTTTATTATCTGTTAGGGAGATGGACATTAAATAAATAATCACACAAATATTACAGTTAATAGATTTTTCATCTTAAGAAGAAAAAGTTGGGTATAAGAAAGTATATAAAAGGAGAATATACCCTAAACTGTAGGGGCCAATGCAGGTCTCTTTCAGAAATGATGTTAAGCCAAGATCCAGAAAATGAGTAGTTAGACCAGTCAAGAGTAGGTGTCCAGGCCAGGGGAATGGTACATGCAAATGTTCTGAGCTTCAGGTTCGAGAACTGCCAGGTGGGCAGGAGGTTCGAGAACTGCCAGGTGAGGCTGGAAGAGTAGGTAATGGCTGCAGTGGATGGGTGACGTGAAATCCTGGGGGCCATCAGAGGGTCTTGTAAGTCATCTTCAGATTCAGTTGGGAAAGTAGCACTGTCCAGTACAATTTTCTGTGATAACTGGAATGATCTATTCTGTAGTATCCAATACAGTAGCCACTAGCCGCTTGTAGCTATTATACATTTGAAATATGACTACTACAACTGCTGAAATGAATTTTTAGTTTTATTTACTCTTAACTAACTTTGATTTACATAGCCACATGTGACTGCTGGGCTACCATATTGGACAATACAGCACTTGAGGGTTTTAACCGGCTGCAGGCCAGATGGAGAGAAATAGGTCAAAGTAAAACAAAATCAGGAGGCAGAGCCAATAAGAGTTGCTGATGGGCCTACATGGGAGTAAAGGGGAGGAAAAATGAACTACAAAGCTAATTAGCCAAACCACTTCATTACAGAAATAGAAGCTTTGGTTTCATATAGAAATGTATATAATATCGAATTTTCTTTTACACACACACACACACACACACACACACACACACACACACACACCATAGCCTTTGAGAAGAACCATTTTGATGTCACTGAAGCTAATGGGTAAAGTATATGCTCTATGAAGTATAGAGCATATAGTTTGGGGAAATATACAAAAGCCTGAGAATGGGTCACTTGTGACTGTCAAGGATGCACCAAGTAGAAACATATTCTATAGAAAAATATGTCCTGTGAGCCAAATATTGCATCATGAACCCATCTTTGTGTTCCAGTGACAGTACCATGTAGGGGTTCGGGGCAGCAGTCATGAAGAGCCATTTCCCCTCTAAAAGAGAAGAGGTCATCCCTACACCATGACTGGGAAATATGTCTCCACCACAACCAACCAATGTCAGGATATTGCATTTTTCTTCCTTTTTGTTTCTGTTTAAAGGGGGTGGGGCACATGGGGGGGTGAGAGATGGAAAGTTAGTGGGAGAAGAGGTGACTTTAAATTTTTCTCGTTTACAGCCATGCCACCCTGAAAAAGCCAGATCTTGTCTGATCTTGGAAGCTAAGCAGGGTCGGGCCTGGTTAGTACTTGGATGGGAGACCACCTAGGAAGACCAGGTGCCATAGGCGTAAGAAATAAGGGATTGTAAGCTAACAAGGTCCTTGCAATCTGTGAAGTCAACCAAGGGTCGCCTCCCCTAAAATCAATTAATTAATTATTTTTTTCTTCAAGTGCCATTTCTTTAATTTCCATGGTATTAAGCAAATTCAAGGTTACCTCCATACACATGAGTCTAGGAGTGATTTTCCCTGTAACATGCATTCTGGAAGGGGCAATATTACCCCCAGAGGGGCAAAAAATGATTCTGAAGGAGTGAAAATTTGTATTCTTTTTATGTACAAAACACAGAATTATATACAATGCACAAAGAGATAGATGGTGTATCTGTAAGATTAAAATTATATGGCAGGGGATTGAGAGCTATATTGGAAAAAATCCCTTAAAAGGTTGGGTGTGGCCTTAATGAAAAAAAAAAAACTAGTAAAGAAACACAGTCCTAGTGGAAATCAAGAGATTTTTTTTTAAAAGTTCAAAGTAAACAAAAGCTCGATCTACAGAAGAATGGATAAACAAAGTGTGACATATATTTGTATGCCCAATACAAATAGAATTCAGCCCCAAAAAGGAAGGTAATTCTGACACACACTACCAACATGGATGAACCTTGGGGCTATATGCTAAGTGAAATAAGCCAGTCACAAAAAGACAAATACTGTATGATATTCCACCTACATGAGGTATCTAGAGTAGTCAAATTCAGAAACAGAAAGTAGAATGGGTGCCAGGGGCTGAGGGGAGGAGGCATGGGAGTTATTGTTTGAGGGGCACTGAGTTCAGTTCTGCTCAATAGTGTGAATATACTTAACATCATTGAACTAACTATACACTTAAAATGGTAACTTTTATGTTATGTGTTTTTTGCCACAATTAAAATTCTTTAAAAGTACAAAGACAACAAACCAAAGAAACACTAATACACCAGTGTAAAATAATATTTTCCAGACTTGTATTTCTATTCCAAGTTTGACAGAAAAATTATTTATTTTCCTTATATGTACCATGTTCACCAAGATACCCAAAAGATGGCAGGGTACCAAAATTTCCTGTCTCATAGTAGCACTGACGTGCATATCCAGGAAAGAGAAGGCAGACAAGACACCAATAACTTACAAGGCCAAGCTAATATGCTGGCCCCACTGAGAAGATGGCAATCAAAATCCATCCCCCAAATTCTTTCTCAAGGTATACATATATCAATTCATCGCACTGTACACTTAAAATATCTTACAATTTTATTTGTCAATTATACCTCAATAAAGCTGAGAGGGTGAACCATCCTTCAGCAGGCATCACATGCATGTGGTTTAAGGTATTCAAAAGATAATTTCTATGACCATTAAAAAAACTTACATTGTGCAATCAATGTATTTGGGCTTATAGTCAAATCATCAGACAATATACATCAACAATTACCATGCAATATTAGTGGAAAGATATATGTAGTAGGAATGTTCTAACCCATCACCTATTTCTTTTAACATCGTCATTGAAGTAAACCACAGTAAGTGTGCGTTACATGCACTAATCTTAGGTGCTTACATCAATGAATTTTTAACCCGTGTAACCCCCATCCAGATCAGTATAGAGAACAGCCAGGTCCCAGAAGATTCCCTCTTGCTCCTGCCTCATCTAAAACCACCTTCACCGCTATTTTGATCTCTAAACCATAAACTAGTTTTGTCTGTTCTTGAACCTCATAATCACACAGTGGAATCTTGAGTCTGGTTTCCTTCCTTCAACGTTGTATGTGTGAGACTCTTGTTACTGTGTGTATCAGTAGTTCACATCTCTTATTGCTGTGTAATGTTTCACTGTATGACTATACCACAATTTGTCATCCATTCCACTGATGGACACTGGGTTGATTTCAGTGTGAGATAATTATGAATAAAGTTATTATAAATATTCTTGTACATGTCTACCAGTGAATATATGTCTGCATTTCTTTTGAGTACATAATCCAAGGGTGGAGTTGCTGGGTCACAGAGTAAATATACTGTATCGTTTTACTAGATACTGACCATTTTTCAGGTGGTTGGACCAATTTATATTCTCAATAGCAGTGTGTAGGGAGTTTAAATTGCTAATATTTATCGATACTAGGTATTAACAGTCGTTTAAATTTTAGCCAATGTGGTATCTCATGGCAGTTTTAATTAGTATTATCCTGATGATTAAGGATGTTGTGTGCTTTTTCACAAAGATATTCGCCATCTGAACGTCCTCTCTTGTAAAGTGCCAAAGAGACTCGATCTTAGAAGTAAAGAGTTATTTGTTTTGTTTTTAAATAAATAACCACTAGATAGATGACCATATGCCAGACCTACTTCAGCTCATTTTCTCAGCAATAATATCACTATTTGACAGCAGAGGGAGGAGTGGACTCTGACCCGGACACCCAACAACCACCACTTAACTATGCAGCACACAAAAGACAGGAAGCTCAGGAAATACATTTTCTAAAGAGGCTTTACAAATAAGTGCCTAAGGAGATTTCATTAGATTCTAGTGACAGCATGATGTCACTGTGAAAACTAAAAACAGGCTAAACTTTTGTGGCAGAAACTTGAAAGTTGGCCCTAAATAACAACTAAACAGTATTTATAACTCAGAAAGCCCGGATACTGTACTCATCTGGCTACAATGAACCATTCCTGGGGCCTTAAAGTGGCTGCTACTGAACCCCAGTTTTGTTTCTTTTACCCAACCCTTCCCCACAGAGCCACTGGCCTTACAGGAAGCCAACCCCACCCTTAGTTCCTGAGGAGGGTCTGATGAGTGAATCTTTCTATTTCCTTGTCAGGGACTGGTCCAGTCTGGGTGACTCAATTCTGGCCCTTGAAAGTTATAGAGATGTTTGTTGGAGGCTTCTGGGAATTTTTTTTTTCTCTCTCTTTCTTCTGAAGAAGCTTCCAGAAGCAAATCTCTGTCACATGGAGCATGGTCCATTGTAGAAGTGAGACTGTGAATCTCGACACCAAATCTGCAGATGGTGCAGCCCTAGACTCCAGCAGTATGTTGATTCTGGCCTGAGGGTGGAGCCAATACTGAGAGGAAGAGGACAGAGCCCAGGGAATCACAGAGAAATATGTGGAAGCTATTGATTTGAGAGAATCCTAAGGCCTGTCTTATCTTCAGACTCCTATTTCTGTGAGCGCATCAGTTAGGATACATTTGGCTGCAGGTAACAGAATAGGTGACTAATAGTGGCTTGAACCAGGAGGATTAATTTTCTTACATAATCAGAAGTCCAGGGGTAAGAGCATGGCTCTTTATCTTTCCTGAGACACCATCCTAAGTGCCCTGATTCTGTGCCCTCATGATTGAAAATCCAGGCATTGCCTTAAAATTCAAGGCAAGAGGAAAACTTTCCCAAGCCCACAAGTAGACTTCTCCATGTGTGTCATGGTCAGAAACAGGAATATGGGAAAACAAGTGTCTGGTTCTCTGATGGCAGGTGGTCAGGGAAGAGGGGGTTTGCAGGGGTTGCTGGGTTTGCAAACGGGGTGTCCCAGAAGGAACCAATAATATCCTTATTGCTTAAAATATTATATCCTTAGGTTTTCTGTTACTCAGATCTAAAAGCACTATAATATAGAGCTTTACACTATACTATTCTATCTGGAACATTCTGTCCAGAATGGTACCTGCTAGCCACAAGTGGCTATTTACATCTTAATTTTAACTAACTGAAACTAAATACAACTGAAAGCCTCAGTTCCTCAGTCACTCAGCCACATTTCAAGTGCTCAGCAGTCAGTCACATGTGGCTAGTGGCTACAAAACTTGACAGGGCGGGTATAGACAATCACCATCACGCAGAAAGTTCTATTGGAGATTGCAGTTCTAGATAGAATAGTAATCTGGGTGCAACATCTGAAATACTATTTTTCTACTTAGTGAGAAATGTAGCCTTTAACCCTGTGTGTGTTGTCCCAAATTTTGGTGTGCAGGGCCTCTGCCTGGGAGCTGGGTATTGCCACGCTTCTTGAACTACCCTATTGCCACTGCTGAGCATCATGCCACCTTTTCATCCCACAACATCTAATAAATAGAGATTAGTAATATCTACAATCAGGAACTAAGTTCCCCTGGAATTACTCCAGTACATATTTTGATAAGAGTGTGGAGTCACAGGCTGTGCTGAGTACACCAGCCCATATTGCCTCCAGGCGCCCCGTTTAGTGCCCACAGTAGTATAACAATTATTGCTCCACAGCTTCCCCATAAACACAGACCCTCAAGTGTCTATCCTACTTACTCCCTTAACAAGCAGAGTAAAGACCTGCGACACCAAGGCGCAACCCAAGAACACTGCTACTGACCTTGTGAAGCAAGCATGAAAAAAGAAAATGTTCTGACGTGATTTCATAAAGCAACTTGCTTTTTAGTTGAGAGAGGGATAAAATAGTTTTATTCTGCTACTCAAGTTTGATCGCTACTGAGTAGCTATTTAGAATGTTCAGTGCAGCCAAATTTAAAGCCCTAAGTGTCCCCTGATATTCTAATTAAGGCATGACACTTCAGACTGACTCGCTTTTGTCCTTCAGCTAACTTCAAAACATTTTTTTGTTAAATTCTAGATTATAAATGGAACATTTCACTACGCGAAGAAAAGCAGAAGGAGGATTCCTGGGAAGGTTAATTATACTCACACTGCTTTACTATTTAATGCTTACAGGCTTAAATTAACACAGGAATACAATAACCTGCATTTGTCCATCCTGAGGGAACAGACACAGATTTTCAAGGAAAAACCAGGGTAATAAGAAAAATTTTAATTAAAAAATATGTAAATATATATTTCTCAGAAGAGCTTTATAAAAAAGCTTCTGACAAAATATCTACTAACACTCATAAAATTGCAAGGCTTACATGGAGAAAAAAACTATACTCAAAAAAATAGTCTTGACTTTTAAAAATAACTAACTTGCTTCTGATGAAGCAAATTCACTATTTTTTAAAATAAAAATAAAATGTCAAATACTCTCCATATTAATGAGTTAATATATATTTTCAACAAAATCTCAAAAAAAATTAGGATCTTAAAAAAATTAATGAAAAGATTCTTAACTTCATCTAAGAGAATAAACAAACCAGAATAAGATAATTTTAATAAAAAAGAGAAAATCTTCACTACATTTTCAAATGCATTTTCAAAACTTAGATCTAGTTTTTAAAGAGTAAACAGATCAATTGAACAAACAGAATATAGAGAAATAAGTATATACTATAAAAGAACTCCATGTGTGTGACAAAGGTGGCTTTTTAAATAGATGGGGAAAGAATGAATTGGCTGGTACAACTGGCTAAATATCTGGACTAGAAGTTAAATTTCTACTTCAGACCATGTGGTAGACCAAATAATGGACACCTGCTCCACAAAGATAGCCATGCTCCAATCCCCAGAACCTGTGCATATATTATATTAATTGCAAAAGGAATTATGTAATTAAGGCTACAGACCTTAAGACAAGGAGACTATCCTGGATGATCTGGGTGAGCCTGGTCTAGTCACATGAACCCTTGAAAGCAGAAAAAGTTCTCTGGCTAGAGTCAGAAAAATGCCAGGGAAGAGGCAGGCAGAAGAAATGCAGCAGAAGACGTGAAACAGGAGAAGGACTTGGCCCATCACTGCATGCCTTGAGGATGGAGGGGAGGGCAATGTGAGGAGGAATGCAGGCGGCCTTGGAAACTGAAAGAAGCACCTGGGTGACAGTAAGAAGAGACCTCGGCCCTACATCTGCATGGAACTGAATCCTGCCAACAACATGAACGAGCCTAGAAGAGGGTTCTTTGCAGACTCTCTAAGAGCCCAGCCTGTCAACACCTTGGTTTCAGCCATGTGAAACCTGCCAAGCTAACCCAGACTTCTGACCTGTAGACTGCAAGATTAATTACATAATTTGTGTTGTTTTAAGCCACTAAGTTGGTGATCAGTTGTTACGGCAGCAACAGTAAACTAATACACATTGTATACCAAAATTCATTCTAAATGTTAGTGTAAAAAAAAAAAACACAGTAATAAAAAAAGAACAATCTGCTGAGACACACAGCAACATAAAGAACTTCATAAACATTATGTTGAGCAAAAGAAGCCAGACTCAGTATATATTTGTGACAAATTCTACTTGGATGAAGTTCTAGAAGTGACAAATCTGAGAAACTAAAGAGCAGCTGCTTAGGGGGCACTATTGAGTGAAAAGAGGTGTAAATACACCCTCTGGGGGATGGAAATGTTCTGTATTTGGACTGGGGTAGTGGCCACATAGGTGTACCCATTTGTTAAAGCTCACTGAACAGTACACTTAAAATTTGTCCCTTTTATCACATGTAAATATCTCATTTAAAAAAATTGAGGAAAAGAAATCATAAAGGCACTAAGAGAAAATACAGGTACAAAGTCTAGATCATCTTCAACTGCTCTAGGAGGAAATTGGTAATATCTAATGGTCTTTGACCCAGCAATTCCACTCCCGGGGATCGGTATTACAGACTGATTGCACACATAGGAAATGGCAGGTGCACAAGATTATCCACTGTCACACTGTTGTAATAATAAATGACTGGGACCAACCCTAATGCCCATCAACAGGGGACTGGTTTAATAAATTGAAGTGCAGCCCCCACACAGAGTATTACACAAGTATTAGAAAAGAAGAAAAGATGGAAGGAAGGGAGGAAAGGAGGGAGGGAGGATGAAGATGCTCTTTAGGTACTCGGATAATCTCCAAAACACATTTTTAAAAAGTAAATGTAGGAAATGTGTATCTTATGCTCTCTTTTGTGCAAAATTTTTTTAGAGGAAAGAGCTGAATAAGAATACATATTTGCATTTCCTTGCATGTACATAAAGAAATTCTGGAAGGATCCACTAGAAATAAAACTATTTATCTTTATTGAGAGGTGGAATAGAGGACTAGGAAGAAGATCTACTTCCTCCTTTTTGCTGTTACCTTTTTATATCTTTTGATTCTTGAATTACGTAAATTCAAGTTTTAATGCAAGGAAAAAATGTATGTAATCTTCACATTTAAGAAAGCCATTTTAATGACAAAAGCAAAAACCATACAGTGATGGACATAGATTCATAAAAAAATTTAAAACTTCTGTACATCAAAAAGCCTCCAAAATAGTTTAATAACACTCTAAATCAGAAAGATGCTGGGTAGAGTCACGCTCACGTACTGCTGATGGCAGGATTAAGTTGTGCAGCATCTATCCACAGAAATACTAAATGCACAAACTTTTCACATAGCTCTTTAGCCACTGGAAATTTATTCTACAAATTTATTTCATTCAAGTGCATGATGATATTCACTGCCTCGTTCTCTGTAAATGCAAAATGATACAAATCCAAAAAGTCCGACAGTTGGAGATGTTTATATATAGAATGGTACACCCTAGTGCAGAACACCACACAGTTCTTAAAAACGATAAGGCAGATCTAAAAAAGTAAGAGGAGCTAACTGAAAAATAAAAATTAAAAAAAAATAAAATAAAGTTAGAAGAGATGTCAAAATATGCAATAATTTGTAGAGCAATGTGGAGAGCTTAAGAATATATTTGTGTGTGTGTACACTATATCTATTAGAGAAATTTTGGAAGGACACTTAAGAAACTAACTTTGGGAAGTAGATCTGGGAACAGGGAGAATGCTCCTGAATTATGGAAGAATAAATTTCTGTTGTTTTAAGTCACCCAGTTTTTAGAAATTTATTATTGCAGCCCTAGGAAATTAAAATAGCACCTCCCTGAATATGTTCACAGAATCACATAAATGGAAAGATTTAATAAAGTGAGAAGTTTGAACTAAAATTTCTGAGGTAAAAAACACAGTAGTGAGCACGTGAAGTGAAACCCTGACTTACCTCCTGGCCTCCACGCTGGCACCTGGCCCACACACCTGTGGGTGGACAGGAAAGCCAGGACCAGAACCCAGGTTTTGCCCCTGGTTCTCAATGGTTCGGGGTAATGGTTTTTGTGGGTCGTGGCAGTCCCAGCATGTAATTAGAGTGTAGACACTCAACGTTTACAGAACCTTTGCTTTGTTGACTCAGCAAAAAGAAAATATTGGCTAAAAACACAGCCCTAGTATTTGCCTGTTTTCACAGGGCTTTTCCGAAATGACCAGTTAATAAGCAGCTATAGTTGCGGGAATCTGTGAGACTCGAGGCCTTGCTTGGATGAAAGGTGGGAGGGGTGTGTGCTGGAACATCTGAAAATGGTCCCAAATCTTTCTCGACTGTGACTGTTCCTTTGGGAAGAAGGGCTCAGCACCTGCTCACAGGCCCTAATAAACCCTTTGCAGCTGAAAGACAGTCACCAATGTAAGCACACTCTGGGATGGCTGCTCAGCTCACCACAGCGGCCTTCTCAGGGGAGAGCTGAGGTGCACAGAAACAGGTATCATGTGTGCTCCATGTGCCAGTCCCGCAGGCGGGAGCCCTTCCACAGGGGAGTTCCGACTGGAACTCTGGGAGGAGCGCCCCAGGCGGTACAGCTGGAGTAGGATACTCTAGACGGGGTGGCCTCGACCCCTACCCTGTGAAGAAGCCACTCTGGGTGAGAGAACACAATACCTATACCCAGATATGGGAAAGACAGAAAGAGGGGCTTCTGGGGTTCCACATGACACTGCCCAGAAGCCCAACTGCACCCCTGCCCCTTCCCTAATTACTAAAGACATCAACAGTCTTCCAGAACTTTCCCCTTTTTGACTAAGTAGTTTTTTCTTTCGTTCACTAGAAAAGGAGATGAGACTGGCTGGCCCTATTTCACCCCTTTCTATAACTTCACATTAAACAAGGTCTTTATCAGGGGTGCCCTGCCCCCACCTCTGCAGTGTGTCCAAGCTGCATGCTAGAGCTTTATTTTTCTGCTTCCTCCAGTAAACTGAGCTCTTAAGGCAGAAACTAAGTCTTACTAAGTCTTATTATTTCTGCAACCCAAGGGCTCAGCATTGTTGCCTTTAAATGATTTTCTGGTTGTTTCTTTACTTATCAGAGAAAGATGATTAAGCTGGAGGAATGGAAAAGGAAGAAAGGTATTAGGGTTTAATTCAAACTACATGATTTGCTGGTGGTTTTGCATTTCCAATCAAGAAATGTTGAACAGTCAGCTGTTTCCTTGGAAGACACAAATTTAATAAAAGCCAACCACACAAAGTACAAACCAGAAACCACCATATAAATACAACCAAAATAAAACAGCAAAGCTGCTGACTATTTGGGGAAAACAAAAGAGAAAGGTGTTTACATATTTTATGTGAGCACCTGTTGAGAATTCAATGGTCAGCAAACAAGGCCACATATCCTTGTGTGAAATTATACTCTGAGATTCAGAAATGCTCAGAGAGTAATCCTGTAGGGCAGTTTGAAGCTGGCAAACAGTAATGTGCACACACAGAAAAGAAATTGAAAGGAACCTAAATAGGATTGCCAACTCTTGATTTTGCCAAATAAAAACATTTTTTAAAAAGTGTACCATCTACTATCCCCATAATTGCACAAAAGAAGAAATATTTTAACTCGTGAAAAAAGGAGGAAAAATGTAAACTCAGAGTAAAGAAAGCCATTCTCAAGGAAGGAGGCGCTAAGAACCTTACAGCCCATTTTAGTTTGGGATAGTATACAGATGGTTTGGACTTGGAGTCATCTCAAGCCTTAAAACCACACCAGATCCCTGGAAGATGCTCAAAAAATATCACTAAAGGGCAAGATGGATCAGTTTCAACTCTTGGTTCTGTAGTAGAGTTTCAATCACTTGACCTTTGAAAGAGAAAGGCCATAAGGAGGCCTCCCTCCCAGTTGTTGGCCAGTAACAGGCACAATTTCTCCTCAGTGAGTGCCACAGACTGACGTTTTTCCACTTCACTATTTGAATGAGAGGAGTCCAAGGCAGCTGTGTGATAACAAGTAAGATTTATTGAGCACATACTAAGTTCCAGCCCCTGTGCTTCAGCTCTTCCCGGGAATTTTCTTATTCAATGTCCTTAACAATGCCAGTGAGGGAGGTATAATTATTATTCCAATTTCACAGGCCAGAAAACAGGTTTAATCAAAATGAAGGGACTTCTCCAAGCAAGGTGTAAAACCAAATCTGATACCAAAATCTGCGTTCATAAGCCTGGAGAGAGGAGGTGAACAGAGGAGGGTCACTGGGGAAAACAGAAAGGATATCTTTTAAAGTTAAAATCAATCTCTGCTAATGCAAATCCAAAGATATCCCTAAAAATTAGCATTCCACATTTTGCCTCAAGAGAAATGAGGACGTTAACCAATGGCTAGCATGGGTTGCTCATAAATCTTGACTCAGTATCTGTGTCAAATGCAGGCTGCCCAACAACCACCATATTCCCTTCATTCAGGTTTCTTCGCTCTTCCCAAAGCACCTGGGAGTTATAGATGATTGTAAAGTTTGGAGCAGCCCCAAAGAGGGCACAAAGGCCTGCGGTAGCCCTTGAGCAAAGGAGCTTTCTTCTTTCAAGAGAACCTGAGTTGAATAATAGCAGCCCAGTCATCCTCTCCTCCAGATCCCTCCCTGAGCCCCTCTGTAATATTTTAAATGATGCTTAATGGCCTCCATTCCACCTCTCACCCTAAGACCAGAGGAATCTACTTGCCCCTGAAGAGCAAGACAAAGCCAGCAAAGAGGCTGATACACCATCCATTATGGCATGGGAAGGGTCTGCAGGTGAGGTGCCCAGGAGGCATCCTATACACAAAACAATCTCCACCCAACAGGGACATGAGGCACGGCCCCTTAGCAGTGTTGGGAGAACCTGAGTTCTAGCTCTAGTTCTAATAGCAACAGTTCCTTGAAACATGGGACCTTAAACTTGGCCTTCAAAAAAGTGGATGAAAAAGTGGCCTCCAAAAAAGTGGTAGTATTGCCTACATGACTGGACTCCCCATTTCCTCAGTCAGTCAACAAATATTAAATGAGAGCTGACTGTAGGCCAGGCACTCGCATGCATGTTTGGGGTGTGTAAATGAGCTAGACTGAGCAAAACACTGCTGCCCTCATGAAGCTGACATTCTGGTGCAGGGAGACCTATATTATAGGGGTTGCTCATATTTCTGTGAGAATTAAATAAAATAATATGTGAAACATACTTACCACAGAGCCTGGCACGGGATCAACTATTATTATTATCAGGGAACTCTCCTGGAGTGCTTGTCTGCATCTCCACTGATCCTTTCTCATGGGTCTCCCTGGCATTAACTCTGTTCTACCACTGTTAGCAGTGCCCATGTTTTATACGTTTACACCCTCCATAGGCCAATACAGGGCCCTCAGATAAGTGGGGAGTGGAACTGCCTTGAAAAACAAACAGTAAAAAGAGGTAAGAAGAGGTAAGACATTGAGGGGAGAGGAAAGGGCATATTAGAGAAAAAGGCTTAGAGTGTAGTGACCCTCAGTACCTTGCCAATTAGTTCAGACTTCAGTGAGCCCTGGAAGTCACCACTTTTTGAGTCTCCAGGTAGAGTCAACTCTGACAGGCAGAGGGTGAGCTGGCCCCAGAGAGACCAAAGGAGACTGCCCCAGAAGCCATGAAGCTCATCCCAGTTCAAGGCTATGATCCAAGTATTCTTGTCACAGTGAATCAAATCGCACTGTGAGTCTCTATAGCTGCTGTGTTGTGCAGTTTCTTCCAAAATGGCCTGGTTTCCACTGAAGGGTAGCAGAATATGCTACCCTAAATTATGTCACTTCAGCATCATGATTATTTTGAATTAAAAGTGTTTGAGAAAAAGTTGGTACAAAAAGGATGCTCTGACCCTTCTTCACTTCCCTGAAAGCAGGAGATAAATCTCTCATGTGAAAGGTACCCTCTCTGTACCAGGACAGTAGAAGGCATCCCTATTACCAGAGACAAGGAATTTAGGGCCGAGAAGGCTGCATAAACAAACCTTGTTACTTCTTCACCAATTGACTACCTCAAATCCAAAGCCCTTTGTCTTGACAATTTTCATCATTTTATTATTTCTTTGTCTAAAAGGTATAAAAGCTTCTTGCTTTGGACACCTCTTTGACTTTCATATTTTTATGGGGCTCCCAGAAGCAAGAAATTAAATGTGTTTTTCTCCTGTTAATCTGTCTTATGTCAATTTAACTACTAGAATGGCCAAATAACCTAGTAGGGGCAAAGGGGTAAATTTTCCATCTCTAAACCTCCAAAATCTCATCATCATTTTCTAAGGATAGCAATCCAGTCTCCTTTCCAAGTGCTGCCCCCATGGACAGGAGGATCCAGTGCTTAACAAAATAAAAACATTTCAATCTAAATGTCACTGGAACTTCAAAAAGACATGGTTAAAACCAGACTTGGGTTGGGTTTAACAGACACACAGGAGTCCACCAGCTCACCAGGCTCACTGGAGCTCAGAGAAATCTGCCGTGATGAGTGTAAGCAGGCACTGATGCTGAGGTTCAACACCCAAGCAAAAGATGGAGTCGATTCAGGTAAACTGGGTCAGGGTATCATATGTAAGGCTCATTCACACTTCCATATTTTCCACAAAAACAAGGAAACAAGGCAATGCTTACCTAAGAAATTTTAGACCAAGAAAAAATGTCTAGTCAGCAAAATGGACAACCTCACTGACCGAAGGAAGACCACTGCTCTTGGTTTAGGCACTGTGACATTTCGGGGTTTGAGATGTGTTTACCTGGTTCAATATTTTTTAAAATTTAAACCTGAATGTTCTTCCTGCCATTGCCACTGTCCCCAATATCAATCTCTGCTGTAACTTAAAATGTAATCCTTGCTAAGGAGACTATCTATATCTACCAAATTCCACTTTCTTGTAAAGATTTCTTATAGCAAGGAATTTTTGGCCTTAAGAACCTCTAAGGAAACTTGCTTCAAAGCCATGAGCCAGTTGGTTGTGTCACTGACTAGAAAACCAGAGGCAAGGCACTGACCTGTCAGCTCCACTTTCCCATCTGAAAAGGCAGAGAAGAGCTTACTCCTCAAGGTCAATTAAAACAATGCCACATTTTCCACAATGGCCACAGACGCACACATCCAACCTCCACTTCAGTTCCTAAATACATCTTCAGTATTACTTTACCTTCCCCATTCAAACATGGAACCTGCAAGCTATACTTTGGCTGCTAAAAGAACATTCATCCCAAGAAGCAAAGTTAAAATAATAAGAGAACATATACTATAGCAATGGGTCTTTGGTAGCAGCCACAGGGAAACAGAACTAATCAGCAAAGAAAAGTTTAAGAATCCCACAAATGCAAAGTCTCTATTTGATCCCTGAGAACCAGGGGCTCAGAAGTCAAGAGAATGGGTATTTAATCCCAGATCTTCCACTAATGACAAACAAGTGATGGGACTCTGTTTCTTCATCTATAAAATGCTCATGGCCCCACTTTTGACACAGCAGGTGTGAAATTCTGAGAGGAGACTTAAAGAACCCCCTTTCAAATTTATGAATCTAGTTTATGGCAGTCTTGCAGCACTCCCCTTCCTTCTTATTCTTCTTCAAAAAAAAGCATAATAGCAAGGAGCCATTATTCTCCTACTCTCCAGTACTCACACAAGGCCCCACTGGGCTCATGGCAGGCAGCCAATTGGGTGTGGGCAGACAGAATCAGAGTAACCATAAGCATCCCTGTATTCTGCCTTTGCAGACACTACTGGTGTGACCCATACAGCCATATCCTATGGTACTCTCATTACTCAGGTATATATTTCCTTATTCAAGTATAAATATCAGCTTCCTTCAACCAACACCAACTCCTCCCTTCCTAAGTTACCTCCCAGGGAGAACCTGCAGTTGCCACCTAAACTGGTGAGTCGATCATAAAATCAAGTTAACAGATTATGATTAGTTCTAAAAAAAAAAAAAAAATCCAGAAAATAGGATAATGTCTAGCCCTGTGGTGATTATAAATATACTGTAAAGCTCTTGTTGCAGTTTGATACTTATATATGCACGTTGGCGGGTGTGGTCTCTTGGGGGTTTTTGATCAAAAGAAGACTGAGAAACCCATATGCCTGAGGAAGTGGGGTCTGACTCTCCGGATGAATGCCACACACACCCCGCCTTCATCCCCCATGGAGGACACAAGGGCCAGCAAAGCGTACTGAGAACTCAAGTATGCATTCTGCAATTCTGCAAAACAGAGCTGACTGGAAAAGTTAAAACAAACTTCTGACTGTCCTGCAAGGTAGTACTTCCTATAAGGTAAAAAATAGAATGTTCAACAGAAGACCAAACCATCCATGTAACTGCCTTGCCTCAGGAGGGGAGGCTCAGCACAAGAGGCAACGGGGGAGAACCTGGGTGCTGGGAGCGAAAGGCCCTTTCTTTGCTCCCTGGTCTTCTCCATAAGGACTGATTGGGCTAACGGCAAGCGGGCTGGAGACTAGAGAACTCGGAGCCTCCTTTCTCTGGTTTGTTGTTTTTTTTTTTTTTCCAAATCGCACACCACCCTAAAGATTTTTTTCTAGAAAGCACCAAAGCTTGCAGCCTCCCAGAAACGACCCCCAGCTGGGAAGGGAGTTGTTTCGAATCACACGCGGAAAAAAATAAGTGCCATTTCAGGAAGATTGCAAACATGCTCAGGGTTCCCCGCGGGCGCGCCTCCCAGGCGCCGGGCTCTGAGCCCACGTTTGATCGCAAGCAGAGGACTGAGCTTCTGGGGATTCCGCTTCCTGGCCTCGGGCCCCTACTGCTCCCCCGCCCCTAGACTCGTTTGGCCGAGGACCGTCGACCGTGAAGCCCCTTTCGGGCAAGCCTTGCTCACGATCCGGGGATCTGAGGAAGAGGGCTGCCCGGGGCTGGATTCCAGAACCTCCCGCTGCCGAGAAACCGTCAAGACTCCCCAAGTTCCCGGCAAAAACCGCCTCGCGCCGGGGCGCCTGCCGGCCCCGGAGCGTGCTCGGGGGCGCGTCCACCGCTCTTCTCAGCAGAACGTGCTGCCCACCCCGGGGGCGCCCCGAAGAGGTGGGGGGGGGTCGGCCCGGGAGCCGCAGGTTCGGTGCCGGGGTAGGGACGAGGCAGGCCGCGCGCCGCCGCAACCTTGTCCCCCCAGCCCGGAAAAGGCCGGAGCCGCCCCGCGCCCGACCCCGCCCGACAGGCCCGGGTCTGCACCTGGATGAGCGCGGGGCGCGCTGGGACAGCCCGCTCGGCCGCCGCCGCGGGGGTCGCCAGCCCCCGCGCGCGGCCACTCCCGGCTGGAGAGAGGCGCGGGGCCTGGAAGGCCGGAGCCGTCCCCCGCGTTCGCCCCGCCGCTTACGCACCTAGCTGCCCGTGGGTCCCACATGGCCCGGGCCCGCCACCGCCGCCGCCGCCGCCGCGGAGCCGCTCCCCGGGGGCAGGGCGCGGCGGGCCGTGCGGAAGCCCGCAAGGCGCGGCCCTGGGCAGGGGCGGCGCGGCGGGACGGCCACGCGGGACCCCCGCTCCCCGCGGCGCCGCCCGGGCCGTGGTGAGCGGGGCGGGGGCGGGGGCGCGGGGACCAAGTTTCCACGTAGTTGCCAGAGCCCGAAGATTGTCACGTGCACGTCGCCGCTGGGTGGGCGGGGGTGTTTGTCACTGTGTTCAAAAGAGGCGTTTCGACGTCTTCCATTAAGCTCGTGAGTGCTCCAATGGGGTGCATCTCGGCCGCCTTTGAAAAACGGGTGCTTCGAGCCCGTTACCACAAGGGACTGAGCGCGCGCGCGCGCACGCACACAACCCTCCGACTCGTTCCCGTTGTTAGCGAATTCTGCTTTCGTCGGCGGGGCCGCGATTGCCGTGGAAACGTGAGAACTTGGTCAGCTCAAGGCCTTGACTCGCCTCTTCGCCTTCCCCAAGTCCCTCTCATACAAAGAAAGCTGGGCGACAGCCCGCGGGTCACCGAACACCGGCCCATTTGCTCCCACTTTCTGTTTGTCTCAGGCATTAGTGGGATACAGGCTACTTACTGTGAGCTTGTTCTTCCATTCTTGGGTTGCTGGGGATTCAAGTGGGACGAGACCAGTGAGGCCCCCAACTTCTTGATGCTCACGGCCGTGTTCATGGCACCTACGGTCAAGTTAACTTCTCACCTCAGGTGGGAACCAGCAAGGAACCTCCTTGAAGGGCAGTGTGATAACTAAGTTGGGGGGCAGTTAGAACTACCTCAGGCTGCCATTTCTCTGTCGGTCGTCAGTGCTACAAGATGCACACTGTCTCACCCACTACTCCTGTTGGGTCCTCAAGTTCTCTGGGACGGGGATTTGGCCCAATCTGGAGCGAAGCCCGCCTCTGGGGGAAAGGCAATTAACTTCACTGCCTCCTGGTGGTTCTCGCTTCCCTCTGGGGCACCACCACGCCTGGCAGGCCCTGTGGCCAAGAGGAGGATGCCACAGAGCTTTACGGAGAGGAACAGTTTCCAACGAAGCAGAGATTTGATGACAATGAACATACTCAATCCACGTAACCTGTATACTGCTCTGCACTGCTTACTCTGAGTCAAGAACTAGGGTATCAGTCTAGCTAGTGGTTTCCTTTCTTCTGGAGTCTCATCTCCTCCCCTTTCTTCTGTGCATTAATCTTCACCAATATCTCCATGAAGGACTTTCAGTTTGAAAGCCTTCAATGGCATCCTATTGCCTACTGGAGACCAGATTAGGTGGCTGAACATTTGAGACTCTTGACAATTTTACCCTATCCTTCCAGTCTTAGCCTTTTCTCACAAACACTAGACTCCAGTGGTTCCCAAACTTGGCTGCACATTGGAATCACCTGATGGGTCTTTAAAAAAAAATACTGACCGTCTGGTTCCTATTCTCAAATAGTCTGGTTTAATTGGTATCGGGTATGACATGGACATCATGATTTTTTTAAAGCTCCTCATGTGATTATAACATAAACAAAAATTTGGGGAAATACTGCTCATCTCCAAATAGTTGGAGTTACTTGCTATATCCCACACATTTTTGGTCCTTGCACTTTTAGGAGACTTCATATACCCTTTCTCCAATGTTTTTACCAACATGGCCCACTGCTTTATCTAGGAAAGTCCCATGCCACCATCTCTTCTAACATGCCTCTTCTTTTTGGCCAACTGCAAAAGGCCAAATCAGGTTCATACATAAGCATATCAAAATATTTTTGCCATACTTCTTACTTTGTACCTTTCATCATAGTCCTCCAAATAGTCACATCAACTTGAAACAGTCCTCAAAACAGAAAAGTCTTTCTTTTTAAAACTATTTCTTCTCTTTCTGTTATTTTAATATTTTTATCAAAAGTATATATTCTCACAGTTAAAGTAGTCCCCCCTGCAACAGGATTTCTTCCCCAGAGGTAATTTTCATCTCTGTTAGCTGATCTATTGATGGTTATGATCGTGTCTCTAAATAACACTGCTACTTGTTGTTGAGGGATTTTTTCCCCCAGTTTTATGCATCATCAGGTAAATTTTTTTTAGGTTGTTCTTGCCTGAAAAGCTTAACTCTCCATATACTTTGGCTGGGTATAAAACTCTGGGTTGGAAACAATTTTCCTTTAAGATTTTGAAGCTATTACTCCAGTGACCACCAGCTTTCAGCATTGCTGTTGAGAACTCTGAAAATATCCAATTACCAATTTTATGTTACCCCTTTCTCTCTCTCTCTCTCTCTCTCTCTCTCTCTCTCTCTTAAATTTCTGCAAGCCTGAAAATTCCTTTATTTTTTTTCCCCACTGTTTCAATATTACACAATGATGTGCTTTAATGTGGGCCCATTCATCCATTCCTCCGTGTATTGGATGAGTTCTTTCAGTACTGAAACTTAAGCTCTTTTGTTTTAAGAAATAATCTTGAATAATTTTGTTGATTATTTCTTCTCCATTTCCCTATTTTCTTTGGAAATCTTATTCAAATATTGAACTTCCAGGACTGCTCCCTGTGTTATCTAAAATAACTTCTCTCCTGTTTTCCATCTTTTTTTGTCTTTTTAAACTCTAGTTTCTAGGAGGTTTCTTCAACTTTATCTTCTGTTATTTCTTAAATCATTTTTTAATTTCCGATATCATACTTTAATTTTTACAAGTGCTCTTTCTTATTGTTTGCATTCTTTTGTTGGAGTACCCCATTCTCTTTTTCTTGTTTACCTACCTTTTCTTATCTCCTTGCAGATATTAATAGTAGATTTTGTTTTCACTACATAAGCTTTATTCTTCAGACTCCTTTTCTGTTTATATTTTTTGTTTTGTTCTCCTTGTTATGGATTTTTCTCAGGATTATGGCCAGGAGCAGAGATGTCCATTAGTAGAGAACTCATTGAATAAACCATGGTATACACACACCACAGAGAACTATGCAGTTGTACTAAAGAAGTGAGGAGAATCACTATATAATACTATGGGGCTGAAGGCCATGAAATCCTGTTAAGTGAGAAAAAACTAGGTGAGAACAGTGTTTACCATATGCCACATTTAGAGTATGAAGAAGAGGTGAATATTTTTAAGCATTTGCTTATAAGAAACAGAAGGTAAACCCAAACTAGGACAAATGGTTACTTGTAAAGAGTAGAGGGAAAAGACAGGGCAGCTAGACTTCTTTGAATACACTTTTTTTATAGTTTTGACTTTGGAACCATGTGAATATTTAACACAATTGAAAAGTTAAATCTATTTTTAAAAAACAGTTCCTAAAACTGAAAACATACTGAACGAAATGAACTTAACTATATGTCCAGTGGGTAGCATAACCATACAAAAGTTATTTTAAGTGACTTTAAAACACTGTTTTTTTGACTAACAGGATACATCCTAAGGGAAAAAGAAGAACCAACAACAACAGAAAAATCTTGGATTTAATAGCCTTATTGTTACTAAGTAATTCAGGTATGTTTTGAAAACATTCTTAAAAATGTATACTTAAAAATATTACTTGCTAGTATATTTGTTACTCCATAATGTGTATTGTGGACCTTGAGAAAAAATGTACCTACTAAGAAGGACTCTTGGTGGCTAACTAGGCTCAAATTAAAAACAGCAACAAAACCCACAGCCGAACAGCCTATTCTATACAGAGGCCTCTCACACAAACCCCATTCCAGAGAAAAGTCTGCACTATGAGTCTGCCACCTGCATTGAACTGCCTTCTGCACTGTGTTCCTGCCATCTGAACCACCCCTTATAAAAGTGTTCCTAGAATCCTTCAACCAATGAAACTGAGACTTTCTGGGTCTAATCAGAACTGCCCAGCTATACCCACATCTTCACCAACCAATCAGAGCAACTCTATTCTCACTAATCAGGACAGTACCTTTGGACCAATCAAACTGAGGATTTCGAATCTTCGGTTGATGAGGATGCACCAATCAGGGACCAGGGGCGGGGACTTCTGTCTATATAAGTCAGCTTGCTGGGGCAAAAGAAACATATTTTCACTGTCTTTCAAAGGTTTGTTTACCCCAGTTGGAACTGAAACACTGGCGGCAGAGCCACACCACCTCATCACTGATCTGTAATATTAATGAGCTGCTCCACAGCTGTGCTCTTTTCACAGCCATGCCGTATCACAACTGAGTCGTTTGGCACCAACAACATCAGCTGACTGTATAAATTAGAATAAGAAATTATAACATCATTCAGAACCAAGCTTTTTCAGTGTAAGAGAAAAAAATATAAAATCAAAGAAGTTAGTAAACATTCTGTAATCTGAAAGCTAAATTGAAAATATTAGGGTGAACTTGTCATTTCTTGTGTAGCTCTGCTAATTCTGTCAATTTTTGATATGATGTGGTGTTGCTGGATTCAATAAAAGTGATAGCCAGGAGGTGATCTATAAACTCCATTTCGCTCTTGAAGGAACCAAAACTCTTTTTAAAAAATCACTAATTCCATGTCAGAGGCAGAAATGTGCCAAGTTGAGCCTGGGATATTTTGTTGTTCTAGAAAGCAGAGAAGGTACCACTTAAAGGGGCTTCTACTATTCAAATGAGCACTAAAAAAAAAATCACTTTCCTTATTTTATCATTACTTTTGCATTTATTAGCTAGAATTTTTCAGTAAAAAACTTTACATCTATAATTATTTAGTTGGCCTGGAAAATAGTTTATATAGAAAAAGCACGGTAAATGCTTTCTCTGCATTGTTTACCATTTTCCAGACGTGGTCCCAAGTATCCAATAAAAATTTTTAATGAACTCATAAATTTTTAAAAATTACATCATGTACTTTACAATCTTTCTTCTTACTTTCTCATATTTGAAGAGTAGGAGCCCACCTAGCAGTGATCATTAATTGTAGTAAAATCACTAGGAGAAAGGTTGGATCTGGCTATTTCTTTTTGATCCCATTTATTTGTTCTAACATCACTAAAGCTGGGACAGCCAGACATTACATGCCTCTTTTTTCATTACATGCAAAAAAGCACACAGCACCTCAAATTCTTACTACTAAAAATTTGAATCTGAATCTAAGCAAACCTGTAATCTAGCAGTTCTTAACCAATGATCCATGGATTTTATTTAGGAACTCTGTGAACTAGAATAAGAACATAATTATCATCTTTATTTTCACTAACCTTTAACTGAAATTTAGTGTTGTCTTCGAGTATGAATGTAGGCAAATGCAAAAAAATAATAATAACCTACAAAAAAAGCACTTCCTGAAGTTTTGTTGGCAATGACAGTGTAAATTCTTTCATATCCCATTACAATTGTGGATACCTCAAAATATTGTTTTTGCTTATACCTATCTCACAGTTATGAGAATTATTAGAACCTGCTGGTAGGTCTTAACTACATAATGTTAATAAAGAAGATACATTATTTTATTACAAATTTTAAAAAATATTTTGAGAATTATGGTTCAATACAGTTTTCTTTGTAACCCTAGGTATTTTATTTTCTGCATTTAAAAATATTACCCTAAGAAGGAGTTGCTAAAAGGGTCCATGACACATAAAAAGGTTAAGAATTCTGCTCTGTATCTATCAGTTCATAGAATGCACAGAACTTAGAGAAATACTATATGTTAAACAGACCCACCAAGAATGCAATCCAACGAGTTCATAATATGAAAAATTCTATGAAGCAAATGACTTGATCTTGTCAACAAAAAAAATGGCAATGAAAAATGAGGAGAATAGGAAGGGGTAACTATAATAGAGTATGAGATTTAAGGAAAAATCAACTAAATGCAATGTGTTAACCTTGTTTGAGTTCTGATTCTAACCAACTGTAAAAATAAGTTTTTGAGACAATCTAGGAAATCTGAATACAGACTGAGTATTATAATGATATGAAGAAATTGTCAATTTGGTAGGGTATGATACTGGTAATGTAGTTATGTCTTTTTAAAATTCTTTTCCTATTAAAAATATTCTTTCTCTCCTCACCCCCCCCTCCAGTGAAATAATATAGTGACTGGTATTTGCTGCAAATATTCAAGCAAAACAAACCAAAAAAGTGGATATATAGATTTAAAAAGATTAGCAAAATATTGACAATTATTGAAGCTGAGTAATAGGTCTTATGGAGGTTTGTTATATTCGTCTCTCCACTTTTTGTGAAGTTAAAAATTTTTTGATGCAGAAGAGTTGTGGGTAGGATTGGGAGTGGAATAAAAGCTTTAAAAACTCACAAAGTGAAGGGATGGAAAAAGTTATTCCACCAAATGAAAATTAAAAGACAGCAGGGATAGCTATACTTATATCAGACAAAATAGGCTTTAAGCAACTCAACAGGGTGGGTATCTTATTCAAAAATAGAAAAAGAAACTAAGTAGAAATTTTCCAAAGAAGATATATAAATGGTCAACAAGTGCAAAAAAAGGTGTTCAACAACACTATTCACCAGGGAAATGCAAATCAAAACCACAGTGACATATCACCCCTCACCTGTTAGAATATCTGTCATCAAAAAGACAAAAGAGAAAAAGTGTTGACAAAGATGTGTATAAAAGGGGCCCCTTGTGTGTTGTGGTGGAAATGTAAACTTGTATGGCCACTATAGAAAACAGCATGGAGGTTCTTCAAAAACTTAAAATTAGAACTATATGATCCAGCAATTCCACTTTTGGGTATATATTCAAAAGAAACAATATCAAAACGTATCTTAAAGAGATGTCTGTCTTTGTATGTTCATTGAAGCATTATGCACAATAGCCAAGATAGGGAATGGGGAAACAATTTAACTGTCCACTGACAAATGAATGGACAAAGAAAATGTGATGATAATAAAATGATAGATAGATAGATAGATAGATAGATAGATAGATAGATAGATAGATACATACATACATACATACATACATACATACATATATACATACATACATATAGACATATATAATGAAATAGTATTAAGCCAGGAGAAATAACGAAATCTTACCATTTGCAACAACATGGATGAACCTAGAAGACATTATGCTAAGTGAATATTTAGCCACACAGAAAAAGACAAATTCTATATGACCTCATTTATATGTGGAACCAAAAAAAGAAAAAAAAAATCCTAACTCTTAGAAACACAGAGTAGAATGGGGGTTACCAGTGGCTGGAGCTGAGGCCAAGAGAGATGGGGAGATGCTGGTCAAAGAATGTAAGCCTTCAGTCATAAGATAAATAAGTTCTGGAGATATAATGTAAAGCATGGTGACTACAGTTAATAATACTCTACTGTATAGTTGAATTTTGCTAAGAGAATAGATCTTAAACATTCTCACTACAAAAAAGAAGGTAACTATGTAAAGTGATGGATGTGTTAATTGTGGTAATTGTTTCACAAAGTATACATGTATCAAATCATCATATTGTATGCTTTAAATGTGTACAATTTTATTGATCAATTGTACCTCAATAAAGCTAGAGGGAAAAAAAGAGTATTATTTTGAAAGAGCAGGAAAACCACCTGGTGAAAGTGTCCATGGGTCTGTGTCTTCTAAGTCTGTGACTTGTCCCTTACTATGTTTTAAGAGCCAGAGCCTTGCTCCATCATATATCTTTTTTGCTTCTTGGTTGACAAGAATGACAAGCTCTTCTCCCTTGAAACTGTCCAAGAACCCATTTCAATGACCTTGAAAAAGTGAAAACTAACAGACCCCATTGGGGACATAGGCAGGCCAGAATCACCACTTTCAAAATACATCAATGAAAACAAATGACTGTGGAATTACTAGTGGCCACAATGGCCGCCACACCAAGTAAAGATGCAGACCTAATCCTATGTACCCAGATTGCTAACCAAGTAAGAGACAAATAGAGTACATAAATAAATATGTTGATTTTTTTAAGGGAAGAGCTTACATAATACCAAGTAACGGAGGAAGCACAATTTATTTTCACAAAACATTTATGTAGAACTATTTTTTTTAAGTCTTTATGATAATGTAAGTTGTTCTCAAAAGAGTTATCTAAGAAGGATACTAATTATCCAGTTTCACAGAAGGCAAAACTAAAGAAATAAAAGGTTAAGCAGTTTGTTGTACAACCAGTTGGTCAAAGGGCTAAGAAGGCAAACATTGATAAGCTCAGTATGGCTGTGCTTGGCTATGCTTCTTGGACCCTGACCTTGGTCCACCCTGGATTCCGGTGCTAAAGCATGATGTCATTGGAGACCACTGAGGGCATTATCCATCCATTACACATTACATATACCTAGAGGCAGGCAGGTCAATACAACAGGAAAAACCCTTCTGAAGCAAATTCTGTTTCCATTTCAACTTTAGTAGAGCTAATTCTTACCCTGTGTAGCACTCTGAAAATAGCAGTTATGTGTGCTATATATGACACTAATCTATTCTGATAACATAGGAGGAGGAGCAGTGTGTACTATGTAGTCCTACAGGAAGACATACAGGTATATACACACCCTCACACAGATACCTACGTCAACACCAAGAATGGCACATTCTCAGACATGTATACACAAAGAGTAAAACAATGCTCATTTGACCTCATGCAGCTACAAAACACACACGACTACAAGTATCTTTTTTGGTTTCCTCACTCTGATTGAACACATCTATTCACATCTGAGCCTGTCAATGCTCCATCCAATCCCCTTTCACAGGAGGAGCTGACCCTCTAAGCCTCTGCGTCAGCCCTGACAGAGGCAGATATACTATAACCAGTAGCCTTTATACTCACACTCCTGATTCCTGACTACACCCACCTGGACAGCCTAATCCCTTACAATGGCAGTTCTCAACCAGGGGTAATTTTCCTTCAGGAGACATTTGGCAATGTCTAAAGACATTTTGATTATCATAACTTGGTGGGAAGGGGAAGAGGGTGCTGCTGGCATCTACTAGGTAGAGGATGCTGCTAAACACTCTACAATGCTCAGGTCAGTCCCCCACAGCAAAGAGTCACTTGGCCTAAAATGTCAATAGTTCCAAGGTTGGGAACCTTTGCCTTTGTAGAAGGAGTGAGCAATTGTCCTCCCCTTAGCAATTTGCTAATAAATCACCTAGGGCTGCTTCCTCCCTGATAACTGCCTGTGGCTGCTACCACAGGACCCCAACCCTGGTTACAGTTCCTTGGACCAGATTCCTATCCCAAGGGCAGCCAAGGTAAACTAGCCAGTTCCTACTGAGGCAAACCAGTGAGAAGGCTATGCCAACAGGAACCATAGTGATTTTCTGGACCAGACCATGTCCAGTAATTTAAACTTGAGGTTAGAGTGGAGAGCCAGGGCAACTGGTAGTAGAAGCAAAAAATGAAAAATATTGAGAAAGAGCTGCCATAGAGGCCACAAGGGCCAGAGTCAGCCAATGGCACCTGATAGAGAAAAAGATGCACAGAGTGAAGAAAGCTGGTTTGGAAAGCAGCAGGAGTGATCACAGCAGATGCAGGGAGTCTACGGCCATGCCACCCTGAACAGGCCCGATCTCGTCTGATCTCGGAAGGTAAGCAGGGTCGTGCCAGGTTAGTACTTGGATGGGAAACCACCTAGGAAGACCAGGTGCTATAGGTGTAAAAAATTTAAAAAATAAGGAATTGTAAACTGACAAGGTCCTTGCAATCTGTGAGGTCAACCAAGGGTCACCTAAAAAAAAAAAAGCAGATGCAAGGAGATTGGGGCATCATGACATTTGATGATCAGTAGTAAATGCTTGTTAGCAAGAGTCAGTGAGAACCAAGCTATTCTGAGGAAACATCCACCTTGTTCTAAAGTAGGAGCTGTAGGAGGCCCAGCTGAAAGATGGTTTCTGTGAACCTATGAGTCTTACCTCCTTTGTTACTGCCTGTGACCTCATGGTAGAGCCTGCTGTAGGTTGAATTATGACCCCTACTAAAAGAAATATGTTGAAGTGCCCACCCCCTGCACCTTAGCATGTGAACTCATTTGGAGATAGGGCTGTTGAAGATGTAACTGTTTAGAATGACGTCATATTGGAGTAGGGTGGACCCCTAATCCAATATGAATGGTGTCCTTACAGGAAGATGGCCATATGAAGACACAGAGACATGGGGAGAATGTCATACAGGCCTAGATTAGAATTATGCATTTCAAGGCAAGGAATGCCAAGGATTGTCAGCTGTCACCTGAAGCTAGGAGAGAGAAGTATAGATTCTCCCTTGGAGCCCTCAGAAGAAACCAATTCTGCTGACATGTTGATTTTGTTGGACATCTAGGCTCCAAAACTATGAGAGAATAGTTTTGTTTTTGTTTTTGTTTTTTTTAAACCACTCAGCTTGTGGTACTTTGTTACAGCAGTCCTAGCAAATGAATATAGACCTCATTATCTAAGGTAACCCAAGGGCATCTCTGTGCTTAACACTTCAGCACTGGTCCTGAGTTTCAGAAGGTCCAGGACTCTGGCTCTCCTCTGCCCACACCCCTCCTTAGGGGAAAAGGAGTCCACTGGTCTATAGGGATGTGCCCATCCAGAGCTCACATTTTTTTTGCATACCATGATCTGGGCCATAATTCCCTGCCCAAATGGCTCTTAGACTGCTTTCAGGGTTTGGCCACGCCTAGTTCTTGAGTCTGTCCTCCTAAGAGTGGTCCAAGTTTCTGGTGTGCACACCTCTAGACCAAGGGATAGCTAAGGGGCAGCTGTTTGCCAGGAGCACGAGAAGCTGTGACAGACTGAACTTTTGGGGATCTCCATTTGTCCTATTGAACCTGTCTATACACAAGTTCACCTCATGCTATGGGACAGAGATGGGACTAGGAAGAGGGAAGGCTGTGGGCTGCAGATCCCCATTTATACTATTGCCCCAGTTTCCATGATGGTCGGGGTGGACCTATCACTCACACTCTCACAGATCAGGATTAATGTCCAAGGAGTGGGTGTGGGGCATGTTCATTCATCACTCTCTTTGTTCCTCAGGTAGGTTCCAACCATGAGAGTGGACTGATGCCTCATTTCTCCTCCTTAGCTCTGACTCATCTGTCTGCTAAGGGTGGGACCTCTGATTGGCCCTCTACATAACCAACCTCAGTGGCTGGGTTAGCTCCTGCTTCCCCTCCCTCCCTCTTCTTCCTCACCAACCCCAGGAAGGGGATCTGCACCAGGCTTCTTAAGAATCCTAGCCTACACCTGTAGCTGGTGTGGGATGTCAAAGCAGAGATCACAAATTCAGGTACCTACAGGGGCCAGGCAAATATCGCAACTGGGTATATCTGGCCAGGTGTAAATACCAGGGTGAGGTGAGGTCTGAAGCAAACTGGGACAGCCAGGCTCTTTCTAAAGTGGCCCCAGCTGATTGTTGCTATAAAAAAAAGTGGGCTTAATGTCAAAAATATGTTTTTTTACAGAAATCAGAAATTGTAATTTTATTATGTGAAGTTCCTACTTAACTAATACAAAATGTTAACAAAATGCCCACCAAAAACAACCCAGCCAGACAGGCTAGATAGGTCAGCCAGGTTTATTGCCACTAATCAAAATAAATATCATACCAGATCAGTCTGGCCAGCTGAGGCAAGTGGAAGCCACCCCACATGTGGTTTGCCCTGACCTCACTGAACTTCACAGTTTGAGGAACTAATGGTGTTTTCCTATGTTGTTATTTTTGCAGCCTGAAATAGCTTTCCACCCTCCCCCACCTGGTAAACTCCAAAACTCCTCCCATTACTCATCTCGTTATCACTTCCCCTGAGCAAGCCTGGACTGACCATTTTCACCTTTCCTGTTCACTGCACCTTATTCATGTTTCGGTTACAGCCTATATATACCACGTTATTTCAGAACTGTTTACTTATCATCTACCATTAGACAGCACTTCTGAAGTCTAGGATCTTATCTTGTTTATTCCGTTTCCAGTTCTCTGGCACTTAGCTGACGCGATGCTTGTGGAATGAATAAACAATACGTATCAGTAATAAAACCAATGTCGTGAAGTTACTGGATCGAATTCCAAAATGGTATTTATGACAAGTTTATTGAGAATGTTTATTATATATGAGATTAGGAATGGGGCAAAAACGTTCATCAGGATGACCAAGAAATTTGCATTTGAACTGGGAAACTGATTCTCATGGAGAAGAGGGTGGAGCAAAAGAAAAACAATCCAGAAATGAAACTAAAGATTCAGAAGACAGTAAGCCTGTGGCAGGGGTAGTAAGACAACAAACGAAATTAAGCAATTGTAATGGGAAGTTCTTAAAGTTTAAAGGGTATCTGTGGGGGAGGGCTGTGTACAGACAACTGAGGCCGTGGGATGATAAGAATAAGAAAGTACTTCTAGCACCTTTCTGACAGCCACCTTGAGCAGTGCAGCACTTGTAAAGGGTTTTGTTTACTATGTTAATAAGATCACTGTTCTTTCCCCCAGAATCAGTCCTAGAGGGACATGTTACTCTTGAAGCTGCTGCTATCATTTCAGTATGCCGCCACCTTGAGGCAGACGTGTGCAGTTACACCACTAGGCTACAGGTTCAGATTATACCTCCATCCAAGCGGATGCCCGACTCAAGCCTAGCACGTTTATAGATCCAACTTACTGGCATTTAAATATCACACACAAATTTTCTTTACATCAGCTGAGGTCAAGCAAAAGGAAGACCAGTCACTCATTTCACAACCCTCCCTGATGCTTAGTCCTTGTCTTGTGTTTTCCTCCTAACTAGTGGGTAAATGCTCTAGCACAGAGGTTTATTCATCTTTGCTTCCCCCACAGGGCCTTCCACACTGCAAGTGCTTTTTAAAAGTCTTTGCTTAGTGCATTTATGTGGAGATGATAGCTTAAAGCAAGTTTATATTTAAAGCTCCAAAAACAAATGAAAGAAGCCATACACAAAAGGACAAGTATTGTATGATTCCACTTATGTGAGGTATCTCGCATACTCGAATACGTAAGGACAAAAAGTAGAATGGTTACCAGAGACTGAAGGGAAAGGGAGAAGGGCTTTTGTTATTTAATGGGTGGAGAATTTCTATTTGGGATGCTGAAAAAGATTTGTACCAAGAATGGAACCTGAGAAAGAAGATACCTACTAAGAAGAGCTCCTGGTGGCTAACTGGGCTCAATTTTAAAAAACAGAGCCTAGCAGCCATTTCTACACAGGGACCTCTCACACAAATTGCACTTTAGGACAAAGCCTGCACTAAAGCTGCCTCCCTCCTGCACTGAAGTGCCTGACTATACTGTGTTCCTACCATCTGAGCTAGCGCTTATAAAGGAGCTCCTGGAATTGTATTTCAACTAATAGGACTGACGTCACATCTCAGTCTAATTGGAGCTACATAGCTATATCTCCATCAGCACCTTCAGAGGTAAATCAGAGCAGCTCTATTCTGACCAATCAGGACAGTGACTTTTGCACCAAACAACGAGGATTTGGAGTCCTCATGCATGAGAATGGACCAATCAGGGACCAAAGGCAGGGACTTCTGTCTATATAAGTCAGCTCCCTTGTAACTTGGGAAGCACACTTTCCATTTCCACTGGAGTTTAAAGACTGAGTTTCCCAAACTGGAGCTGAAACACCAAAGACATCTCAGTGGATCAGAGTAGAGCAGTCTAGGCAGAGAGGGGCCTTGCCCCAGGGCCATATCCCCTAAGCTGCCTCACAGCTGTGAGGTGTCAAAATTGAGCTGTAATATTATCAGGCTGTTCCAGAGCCACACTGTGTCACAACTGAGCTGTTGGCACTGAATAAAGTTTCCTTATTCATTGCACCCCAAATTGGGGATTCCTGTTGGTGTTGAATTGATGCCAATGACCATCAATTAACAATAGTGGTGATTGTAAATGCACTATATGCCATTGAGTTGTACATTTTAAAATGGCTAAAATGGAAACTTTTGGAAAGTTCCTCTAGCCTAACATTAGATAAAACAAAATTTAGGTCAAAAAAAGTATTAGGGAGGGTCACTTCACTATGACAAAATGTTCATCAGGAAGAATGAACAATTCTAAATGTGTGTGTGTCAAATAACTGCCTCCATATATGTAAAGCAGAGGTTGTCAGACCCACGAAGAAAAATTCACAATGCTGGTGAGAGATTTTAATAATGTTATATCAGTAACTGATAGAACAAGTCAAAAATTCTCCCACACATCAGCACCAGAACACACGCATTATTCATAAGAGCCCCAAACTGGAAACAACCCAAATACTCATCAATAGTAAGTAGAATAAATAAATACGTTGTGTTAGATTCGTCCAGTGGAATACTACACAGCAATAAAAATGAACAAGCTATAGTTACATGCAACATGTATTAATTTCAAAATATAATTTTGAGCAAATGAAGTCAGACGTAAAATACATACTGTATTCTATTTATATGAAGCTCAAAAATAAGCAACACTAACTAGACTATGTGTTTAGAGATGTATACTTACATAATAAAATTTTCTTAAAGCAAAAAAAGTTATTTTTATAAAAGAATTGGGATATCTCTAAGAAGGAAGGGCAGCACTGTTATTGGAAAAGGACCTAATAGCTTAGGGGTGGAGAGTAGTGTAGACTTCTAGAGTTTTGACAAATTTTATTTTATGATCTGGATTGTGCTTATAACAACCCATTAAGATGCACATTTGTGTTTATGCATCACTCCGTATATGTATTCTATTTCACAATTAAAAAATTTTAATGAATTAGTATACCTTCTATGAAAAAACAATTATGAACCTAGAAATCTATATCTAGCCAAGCTAGCTTATCACGATTGAGAACAGAATAAAGCTAAGTTGATACCTGTAAAGATTCAGAGTGTTTACCTACTATTTACCCTTTCTGAAGGAGATAATTGGAGATGTTGGCCAGGAAATCAAGTGTGAGGAGTACATAGAAAACAAGAAGTATTAGAACTAACTTTGTTAATCTAATGAAAAAAAAAATCCCAAGGTAATAGCTTGCAGCAGGTTTTAAAAGAAACGTCTATGTTAAAATAGGAGCTCAGTGAGCTCTGAAAAGATGTCCTTAAGAAGAATTCTGGAATAGACCCTAAGCTATTTGAGAATAAAAAAAGAAACTATCGGTGCTATGATGAAAAGACTGTTACTTTTCCCAATTTGGGAAGAGGAGGCAATAAAAAAATTCCAAGAAGATAGGGAAGTTATAACCTAAAGTTGGAGCAAACTAAAATGTGGTATGAATTTGAGCAACTATGGTAGTTTAAGAAAATAATCCATTTGGTGATTTGCTAGGAACATTGTCTGTTGAGGTTTGTGACATCATAAGTACAGGAGAAAAATGTAATAATATATCACGATTTATTAATTTTAAGCTTCTATCATCTACCTAGAGACCAACTGTGGGAGGTAGTTATGATTTCTAAACAGAATATTATAAAATTTTTCAGCTCTGACAATATAAATATAAAAGTGCAGTCCCCTAACCCCAGAGGATGGTCAGAGGAACTAAAAGGTGGAAGCAGGAGGAGAGGCAGGAGCAGAGCCAAGTGACACTGGTGAAAATTGACAGAGGAAACACAAATAGTTTAAGAATAGAATCTAAATTTGCAAAAGTGAACAACAGAAAATCAATACAACTGTGAAACAGTGTGACAAAACGGGGAGAAATAGGGTGGTATGAATTCTCTAAGTCCTTATTTATCACAATAGGCAATAGAGACCATGTTTAGCATTGATAAACTGAGTTAGTGATACATAGAGATATATGAAACCAGAAGAAAAGGTTAAAGTGGTTATTAACAGAGATAACAATGCGGGAGTAGAGGAGTGAGGGTATCACAGTTTTTTATTATGTCTTCTAGCATTTTCTGATTTTTTAATGAACCATTTTTAGACCTGAATATGCAGACTAAAAAGGAGCATTTGGTGAGGAGGTATCCTTTTCCTATGTACACTTGCTGTGGACATGTTCATGCCTGTTGCTCAGCACCATTTATTAAGTAGGCCTCTGTTGCCAGGGAAACTAGCTTTTCACTGATACCAAAGATAATGCTGAGGACTGCTGTTCACTAAGCAACCTTTCTCTTGATTTATGCCACCTTCCAGAATGATCACTTGTCCCAGTGTGATGCTGTCCAGCTATAGAAAGCATACACCTGCTCTCTCACTTCCCTCTGTTGCCTGTGACAGTGACGATAGGGGCTATGCCAGGCAGCAGGACCTGCTGTCCTTGTTTTATTACAAGCAAACCTTATTACAAGCACTTAGCATAATGTCCTCAAGGTCCATCCATGTTGGAGCATATGTCAGAATTTTGTTTTTAAAGCTGAATAATATTCCACTGCATGTATATATATTTTGTTTATCCACTCATCCATTGCTTTCACCTTTTGGCTATTGTGAATAATGTGGCTATGAATTACACCCAGAAAGTGGAATTGCTGATTTTTATTTTTTTGAGGAACTGTCATACTGTTTCCTATAATGAATGTAGCATTTACATTCCCACCAAAAGTGCACAAGGGATCCAATTTCTCCACCTCTTTGCCAACACTTTTCTATTTTTTTAAGTAGCTACCCTAGTGGTGTAAACCTGATTCATTTTTAAAACCGTTTCATTATAGAATGTTTAAACATACACAAAAGATGAGATACCTCTCCATGCACCACCCAAACCTTTAACAATAATTGACATTTGATAGCAGGTAGAGAAGGACATATCTTCCCTATAGAGGCTATGAGAAGAGAGTCAAACAAGGATCTACTTGGAACCTCCAGTTATGGACATTGTCCTGCAGAGCTGCCTGACCATTAAGGCTGAATAACTGGTGTCCTCTGTTTCTGCCTGTGTTCAAGATATGGGAGGTTATCCTTCAGACTGTACCCAACTAACAAATAAATTTTCCTTTACCAGAGAAGGCTGAGTCTTTGTCTTCGTGACTCCTGTGATCCACCAGAGGGAGACTAAACCAGATGCTATAGGTAACCTAATCTGACAGCATTAGTGGGCTGGTGAGCTTTCCTGGTTACATGAAAATTTGAGGAACCCAAGCCAAGCACAAACGCCAGAACTGAATTCTCCATCAAGCCACTGGCTTGCCCTTGACTGACATGGCCATGCTTGAAGAAAGAGCCAGTGTCCCTTTCAATAGGAAACTCCTGAAATGAGTCCCATGACCATCTGCAAGCATAAACCAGCTATCTCTGAGCTGGCTTACTTTTTCCCTGCTAGGAAATCATGGGATTGGGAATGGCAGATATCCCTTGTATGAACTGTACTCTATTTTCTATATTCTTGATGCTTTGGCATCTGGGGCCTTGTTGACCAAAGAGGGACTGCCCCACCGGGGCTGGCTAATTCCTAGACAAAGATACATAATTCCTACTCATTTCACATGCAAACCAACTAATCTAGAGCATAAATTTTGAACCACTTCCTCTGACTCTTACACTCTAGCAGGCAATATTCCGCTGCTCCATCCCATGGCAAGTACTAGACAACTAGAGACAGCTCCTATCTCCCAGAACTGGCTGAAATTACTCAAATTAGCCAATCCTAATCTGGTTTACCCTGCCTGGCCTTGCCTCTTTCATGTAAAACACAGAAGAGATCCCTGCCCAGGCTTTCTCCCCCTCATGGCTCCAGACTGACCTTGGTGCTTCCCGGTGTGGCCCTGCATGGCGTGGTGTCCGCTCCTCTTGGGAACTGTAACAAACTATCTTTTCAATGGAAGTCATCTCCTGATCTCTTGACCTCACCATACCTGATTAAAAATAAAACCTGCATTTTAAAACAACCCTTCTTCAGCTCTAATTTCTCACCCAAATGGCCAATGAACGGGACAAATAGTTCACTGTAAGTTAGCTCCTTCATAGGAAAAAAAAAAAATCAGTAAAAAGACCCATACCTAGATATATCCTAGAAAATTTTATAAAGTATGAGTTTTGAAATGTAGATTTAAAAAAACTATACTATCTATGTTCATTTCTAGAGAAAGTTACTTAAAAGATTTATCCCAAAGGAAAGATCTTTTTTAATTTTTCAACAGTGTTTTATAGTTTCCAGAATAAAGTTGCATTATGTAAACTCTATGGATGGTATTCACCTAACTCTTCATAGGTGCTGTCATCCCATCAAGAAAAAAGATGAGAGCTTAGCTAGTTCATCTTCCAGACAATTCAAGGTGAGAACCCAGGGTTAATTTCTGTCTTGCACCTTGCATAACAAGGGAAAGGATGGAAATGAGACATCATATAATTTTATCTTCAGAAGCAATAGTTCCTTTATATATAAAAAAACATAAAATTAAATAAAAAATGAAAAAATAATCTAAAAGTTGTCCCAAACTGGAATAAATCTAAATGAGTATCAAGTTGATGACATAATCATAAGTAAGAAATTACTTCAATTAATTTTGGAGTACAGTATTTTAACTGTACATTCTTTGTGGAATATAGTTAATTAGAACTAGACAGAATTCTCAATTTCATTTAGTAATCATCACTAGTAATATTACAATTTTAAATACGATTCTGAAAGTATTTTCTGTACATTATAGGACAAAACAAATTATATTAAGTTAATATTTTAGAAACAAATATTTTCAGTATAAAAGAAATATAGGTACAAAATCAAAGAAGTTAAATAAAAACTGGGCAATGTTACATCTGAATTAGAAATATCAATATGGCCTGTTTTCTCATCAAAAAACTTTTGTCTTAGCTCTATATACTAGGAAGGTCTAGAAATAATGACAGCCTATGAACAATAAGCAATATCAACATTGTAATGGTGGCCCCTGCCCATCATTCTTTATTTCAAGGAACTGGGGCTCCTACTCCAAGTATGGGGTAGGAACGTAGAGATCAGCCAGAAATGCATGGATGCTATCAAAGACTAACGGGATCATGGCAGAGGATACTGGAGCCATCGCAGAGAAGTTCCCAGTGCTCTAGGATGATGTACCATGAGCATCAAAAAGAATGACTGTGAACTGACCGAAGCAATTAAAAATTTAAAAGTCTCTTTATAAATAAAAGTTTTTAGTAAAATATAAAGTCCGCAAATTAAAAAAGAAAGGAAAGATACCAACTCCTAACTGTGAACACCAGTAATTAAAGGGGAAGAACTGAACATTTATTTTGACTTCAACCATTATCTAATGAAGGCCTATCACTGCCAGACACTGGTCTGGGTACTGGAGATTCATCAGTAAAGCAAAATAAATTCTCGTCCTCATGGATCTTGTCTGTGATTCCTTTGCATATCTGCTTCAAATGATATTTCGAGGTAACCCAATAGTTGTAGTTAATAAGGAAAATTCTACTCTATAGAAGAATTTCAGCTAATAAATATAGAAGGAATGACAGAGTTAGAAAAATAACTATATTGCAAGTCCTAATTAATAATGGATTTGGGGAACAATGATCTATGGATCAAAACTATCCAATGAAAGACTCATAGGGAAATAGACACAAACGGGATCAGGCTAATAACCATCTAAAACCCATGGCAAATTTTAGCATTACAAATACAGGGAAGGCCAGTTAATCTGTGATCCTGGTGCGAGGCAGAAGTACACACAGTACCACCTTTCTGGGATTCTAGTGACAATATTAACCTGCATCTATCTAATCAAGCCTTCAGAGCTAACTTCAAGACTACACAAAATAAGGAAAATAGAGGAACAAATTAAACATGACTAGAAAAAAAAGATAAATCTAGAATGTGATATTCTATACAGCTGGCTGGGTTTCTTCAATAAGACAATGGCATGAAAAAAAATGGGGAGCAAGAGGAGGGATTCCTCTGGATCAAAGATTTAAGAGCCACAATAACCAAATATGGTGTGTGGACCTTGCTTGGACCCTGATTCGAAGAAGCCAACTATGAAAAATCATTTTTGAGAACAATTAGAGAAATCTGAATATAGACGAGGCATTAGTTTTTGTCAGAGAATTATTATTCAATGTCATGCATTGTAATGACAACAGCATTGGATTATGAGAAAATGTTTTTTTTTTTTTTAGAGATTAAAAACTTCAGTGCTAAAGGAGTTATTTCAGTGGTCAGCACAGTATCCACCATGAGCCAAATAAGAATTCAAAGCAATAAAATAATATAGGTTTAGAAATTTATATTAATAATAGGTTTCATGTGTAATGAAGACAGATTATTAAACAAAGCATTAAAATTTTCAATTAAAGGATATGGAAAAATAAAAAATAATAGGAAGAATTAAAGAAATTAAAGCAGCAGCCAAGAAATTAGAAAACATTAGCATGGATATATAAACAGAGGAGAAAATTCTTTGAAAAAGACAAAAAATGAAAATACAAATCTGCAATGAGGCTAATAAAAATATAAAACCCAAACATGAGGAATGAAAGAGGGAGTATAACCAGAGATAGAGGAGATAAAATAAAAACTCAATAACTTTGAAAGCTTTAATGAAAAATTTCCTAGGAAAACAAAAAAAAATTGAAATTCAAATGCAAGAGACATAGAATTGGGAAATTGTCAATAATTACCTACTGTGGCACTATATCATTCCTTTCAGATAAACTTTTTCAAACCCTCTAGAAACAGGTTAAATATGTGTACCATTTAAACTATTTCAGAATAATTATCAAAATATGAACATTTTATAATTTTTATTATATAATAGAAGAATATCTCAAAGAATTCTTGACTCCTAAAAGATTATTCCTTTGTCCGCAGAGAGATCCCCTTTCTCAGCCATTGCTGCCATAACCAAACGTCAAGATAGTGAAGATTCTGGCAAACAGGTAGTTCCTCAAAAGGAATTGGAGACAGAGGGCACTCTGGTAATGACAGCAATGGCAGAGTGGGACAGGCACTGGAACGGGAGTCAGAAATAGCTTTCGTTCTGCTGCAATTCCATATAATCTTAGCCATTATCGCTTATGGTAAAATTATCTGTGTAGTACAACCTCTTTAAAGATAGTGCCAAATCATTTATCTTGATTTCCCAATATACAAGCAGTGCCTAGTAGAGCAGTTAAGTGGAAATAGGGAAAGGGATAAAGGATACAATGTAAGATGGCATAGGAAGAAAAGGGTGTATACAGGGTATGTGTGGGTGCAGACCACGCGAGACCTTAGAGACCATAATAGGCCTTGGATTTTATTCTGATTGGATACTAAGCCATTGGAGGATTATGAGCAGAGGAGTGGCACAGTCTGATTTATATTTTAAATTTTTTTTTTAAAAGGACCACTCTAGTTGCTGCGTGAATAAATTATTATGTGGAAAGGATGGAAGAAGGGTATATACCAAATACTGAGAGAAACAGGTACACATGTTTACTGAAAGGCAGATACAAAAATGTCCACAACAACTTTATTTATAATAACCACAAACTGGAAACAACCAAAATTTCCATCAATACTAGAATAAATTCATAAATTGTGGTAATGTCATACAAGAGAATACTACACAGAAGTAAAAAATGAACAGCTGCTACATGCAACATGGATGACTCACATACATAATGTTGAACTAAAGACACGAGAGTACGTATAATCGTTACATTTACATTGTTTTAAAATAGGCAAAAGTAATCTATAGTGATAAAGGTCAGAATAGTGGTTATGTGTGTGTGGGAAGGATATAAGGACATCTACAAGATGCTAGAAATGTTTACTATCTCGATCTGGGTGATGGGTTCAAGAGTGAAATATAAATCCACATTTAATCTTTGCACACTTTACTGAATATAAATTTTATCTCAAAAAAATATTTTGAAAGAAATTCTGTAAACAAAGAGCTACAACCATGTGTTAATCAGCAGTGCTGTCTTCCAAATATTTCTGGTTTTCCTCCCATGGTGTGACTGAACTTGGTGGCCACGATTTACTTTAGCCAAAAGTACTTCAAGGGCCTATGAGTGACTTGCCAGACTCTTTTCATTTCCCAAAACGAGCAGCCACATCCAATATGGCATCTGCTTAGTCAGCCTGAGTCCCAGAATGAGGACAACTTAGAGCAGTGATCAGTTAATATTTTCTGTAAAGAGTCACACAGTAAATATTTTAGACTTTGTGGGCCATACATTCTGTCACAACTCCTTTACCCTGCAACTGTATAACACAAGCAGCCATAGACAATACACCAATGGGCAAGGCTGTCTTCCAATAAAACTTTACATACAGAAACAAGCAGCAGAACAGATTTTGCCTGACCCGATCTAGAGCAAAGTCCTTGCCCAACTGAGAGAAAAACTGTGTGTCATTGAGTTTTTGTGCTTGTTACTGTATGGCAACCTAGTCCATCTCTCTACAGAAACTGGTTCTTTTTACACAAAACCTCAACTATTGAACACTGGCTTGGTTGTCATAGGCATTCAGGACACTGCTATTGCAGGACGGAAGAAATACCTTACGCAGGAACAATTCAAGTTATGGATGAGTGAAACTGTCCCTTAAAGCTGGAAGGCAGATAACGTACCCTTTACTTGAGAAAAAAAAAATTTATGGTTGCCATGGGCTGAATTTGACAAGATACACAGGAACAAAGACAAACTCAGAATTCATCAGTTTGCAAGCAGAAATGCTAGGGGATAGAAAGAGTTTACAAATTCAATTACCTATTGAGTAGGATGAAGCCACTTCTCAACTACAAAAAAGACAAATGAGAACTGTTTTAATCCAATGGTTGATTAAAACCCGATGAAATCACTGGATGACTATCACATCTATTGTTAAGATCTCTGAATAAGTTAATGTGCCCCAAACTAAAATCCACTTAAGAGTATAACACTGATTAATCCCTTAAATTGAACAAAATGGCTCAGGGAAAAAGAGAGTAAGGGTATGACTCTCCCATGAAGTCTGAAGGTTCCAGTTATTCAGAAATTAAGTTCAGAGAGGCTTACGAACAAGAAACCAAGAAAATACAGCAAATCTAGTAAGTGTTCATCAGATATCACTTTTGGATCATCTTCCTTGGGGGAGGTGATGAGAACAGTCTGCAGGTAGGAAAGCAAGTGAACTGAATATTTAGTGATCAGAAAGGCTGAGTCATTCCTCTAACATTTTGCTAAATTTACTTACTTTTAAATCCCAGAAGAGTCAGAGACCATCTGTGAAAAAAAGTAGCAAGTAAAAAGTATGCCATTTTCTCCTATGATTGATGCTGACAAAAGGAAAATGGATATTAACACTTAAATGGCACTACCTTTTTCTGATACTGAATTTAACTTATTATTTAAGTGTCAGTCCACTAAATAGTTGTCTAATCTTTTTCATCCAGGTTCCTTTGGAAGTCTACCTTTAGAAATTTAAAAAAAAAAATTAAGACTTCTATATCAGGGAGTTATGGACTTAATTACATAGTGGATTTAAGTGAGTACGCACTAAGCTAAATTCTGGGAATACAATGAGATCTCTAGTCACAAAAAAACTTAGCATCATTTCTTAATTTGTAACATGTGGACAATAATCACCCAGTGAGCAGACTAAGGCAAGACCACTGTGACGGTAAATTAGACTGTGAATGGGCTTCAAAGACTGTAAAACACTACACAAACATTTATGCATCCAAACATTTATTGAAATGCCAGGCATTATACTAAGCACTAGAGACATAACAGTGAGCAAGGAATAAGGTTCCTGCCCTTATAAAGCTTAGAGTCTAGCAGTGATTAATAAGTAACAATAAAGCGTGCTAAGCGTGTGGCTGGGGAAGAATGGCTGTTTAGGGAGTACGTAGTAGGGGAAGCTAGTCTAGAGGCACTCAATTAAAGTTTCCTAAAGGAAGTGGTATATCAAGTGAGATCTGAAAGATAAACAGAAATTGTGCCTTATCTTAGGAGCAGTGATGTGACCAGAAATGTCTTTTGCAACAATCTAGCTGCAGTGTGAAAGGGATCAAAATCAGAGAGGGAAACTAATGAGGAGGCTGTTGCTATCATCTAGGTAGGCTAATAGCTGGCATTAGAATAGTAACACTGGAGAACTGAGAAAAATTTAGACAGCAGACGTAAAAGAAAGGTTTTGTGACTAGATGTGATGAATGAAAAGTCATGGATAACTTAGTTTTTGGCTTGGCAAGTGCAACTGAATGGTTAGTAATAGTAGTGCCATTTACTAAAAGAAGACACATGAGAGGAGAAGCAAGTTTGGGGGTGAGGCCAATGGCATGCCATGGTGCCTATGAGACAGCAACATGGACTTGTTAACAATTAGATATATGAATTTGGGAGTCATTTGCATACAGGTGGTAAACTGAAGCCATGAAAGATGAGAAAGCTAAGAGATAGCCTAAAAATCCCAAGAACACAGATATTTGAGGGAAAGAGGTACCTGCAAAGAAGACTAAGCATACCTGGAGATGCTATCTCCCCAAAACCAAAGTAAACAAGTATTTCAATGAGAGTGGGCAGTAGTATCAGAAGGTAAGAATACTGACATGGACTTTGTGAGCTAACGAGAGCAGTTTGAGTGGAAATACGGGAGACCAGGAATACAGACAAATATTTCAAGAAGAAACCAGTAGGAATGGGAGATACAGGGAGATAATCGTTTTTTAAAAATAGTACTTATTTTAACTATATTCACTGATACAACAGGACCAATAACAACTACTTTATAAAAAATATTTCAAACACAAAAGACTGCCATGCAGTTACAGAATTACTAAATACAGAAAACAGTAAAATACACACTTTTTTTCTTATTTTACAAACAAGACTAGTTTAAACTCTCTATTATTCGGGATCCGTTTAAAATCCTTGGCTTATATCTCCCCTGCCCATAACTCAGTGACTATATGATGCAAACTAATTTTATTATTACCTTAAGCAAAATATATACTAGAACTTCACAAAATGTACAAGACTTTAATATTTGAGGAACTGGGGTTAGAAAGCAGAAACAGCTTTCAGGTCTCCAATCATCCTTTCAATAAAGCACTTGCCATGACAGAATACTCCAAGCTACTGGGAAATTACCGGTAGATTTTTGTTTGTTTGGTTTTTTACTATGCTGGTTTTCCAAATATTTAAGCCGCCTTACTATTCCCTGTTAACCAAAATCTCAACTTGACCACTCTTGATAAATATCTTTATACCACTTGCTTGTCAACTAATTACCTACAACAGAATACAGCCTTTAATCAATTACTGACTTATGCTATTGTGAGCAACCAGAACCTATCAAGGCCTTTATCACACTTTACCAAACTTAGAATGCTGAAATTAGTTGCCCTATGTCAGTTTGCCCAAACTGACCTTCTAATTTTGCTTCTACCGGTAATTTTCCATCCCTCAAAATAAAATAATCTACACTGGGGATCTACTGGCACTTTCAGAGAGATAATTCTTCATTGTGCCAGGTTGTCCCATGCACTTAAATGCCAGCAGAACCACCCCCGGCCCCACCCACACCAAATAAATGTAACAACCAAAAAGAGTCCCCCATGTTTGCCAACATCCTTTGGAAAGAAAAATTATTGTCTCTGGTTGAGAACCACTGACACAATTTCTGTCTTGGGCTCCTATGTTATCTACTTTGATTGTTCAGGTACCAGTTCCTTCTAAATTCTTAGTTGCATCCTGGTTCCTTGAATTTGCTGGATTAGTGACCACAGAATATAATGTGCTACAATCGTTAAGACAGGACTTTAGCACAAGTTTTCAAATGGTACTTGAGAGAATCTAGAAATTGAGTCTTGTTTTTAAATCATTTTGCTTATTTGGCTTTACGGTGCAATTTCCTTTTCACAGTTAACTTAAGTTGGAGAATTACTGTTTTAGCACAAAGCGGATGGCTCACTAGAAATATAAAATTGCTACAACCTGCGAATAAAGGTGCTTCTTGAGAGTTAAATATTTTTACCTGTGCACTGTCTCAAATACAGAATGTGGGGGGAGGGCAGTTTCAAATTCTATAATAAATCCATTTCCAACAGCTAACAAAATCTGATAATATATCACTATAAAATAAAGGGTTTCCTTTAAGCAAAATTTTTCATAAAGGTAACACCCATGCAGACAGGACAAATAAGCTAAAATACCTCACACCTCCTGATATGGTGTGCAAAAATCTTTTTTTCCTTATCCTTATTAATAAGGCCAAACTTCTGCCTAAAATAGAAAAAAGAATTGCTAATGGGCAATCATTAAGATTCTATACTTACCATAGTCCTTTATTAGGCAAGCTGGTAAAACAGCACCCAATTGTGAAAAATTCAGGAGAAACCTCCAATAATTGGTTAGTCTGATCTCCAAATTGCAGGAAGCCTCCTAACCTGCAATTTAAAAATAATTCTTGCTCCTAAAATTTTATTTGATTACTTTCTCTATTAGTAATAATCATTATAGCTGCAGTAGGTAGGGAGGAGGGGAGATGGAGGTAATCTGTCAATATTTACCTCAGATTCAGAAATGTTTAAAAAAAATAGTTTCAAACTTTCTGTTAGACAAAATACTTCCAATGAATGTACGTTCTTCCTTTACAGAAACTTCTAAACTTGCTATGTGAGTTTCTGTAAATTTGCTCAAACGTACATTTAAGGAGTTGATAATTTCAGACTATATGCATCAGAATTTTAACATTTTGTTAAAATAAAAGCTAAAATTTCTTTGAAACCTTAAAAACTGACTTCTAATTAAACTCACATTATCAGTACTAAACTTCTTTAAAAACAATTATGCCATAAAAGCAAAAGAAAATTATTTTATCATTGTTTTAAAAGAGGTGTTCACATGTTTCAGTCCCATGCTGCCTCTTGAGATGCAAAAAGAAAAAAAACACAGAAAAATTTGAATCATAATCAATTTGGATGAATAAATTTGGTGCTTTCCCACAATTCAAATTAGCAAACTTGAAAAAAATCAAAACAAATTTTTGCTTTTAGAACTGGATTCTTCTTGTTCCAATGTTGAACTACAAATCTTCATGGATTAGGTTCATTTCTTCCTCTCACAAGAGCATCCCAATGCGGCTCTGTTTCAGTTGTGGCAATCCTAAACAGGGCGTGAAGATGCTCATCTGTCAATGGCTGGCTCAAAGTGTGCTGGTTTCGAGTCAAATATGAAAACGCCTTTTCACAGATTTCGCTACTGTCAAACAAGGATGCCACCTTACAGGCAACCCCTTTGATAATTGGGTAAGATTCCGCGGGCAATCCAGCATAGAACTGCCCCAAGTCTTTGTTTCTGTATTCATTCCAAAGGTTAGTGTTTGCCTGAAGTTTTGTGAGCTCCACCCTTACTGAAATAGGGGCATATTCAGGTTTAAAGTTAAAGGGATTTGCAAAAAGTTCTAAATCCTTTTTAATGAACTTGAGGTCCTTAAAATGTCTCTCAAATTCTTTTTGTAGGCGACAGATCACACCTTGATACCGATCTACAGCAAGTACTTTATCATCTTCTTTGAGATGCTGTTTAAGCTCATCAGCAACTTCTCGGAGGGCAGCAAAGTGTGTTAGATTTTTTTCCTCAATATGTCTGTGAAGTAAATTCAGCTTAGCTTCAAAGGTACAAATATGGTCAAAGGCAGCAGCCGCAAAGACTTTGTTGACTCGCAATAACTCACTGAGTTCTCGAAGATGGTCCATAATATCCACCAAGAAACCAAAGTCACAAAGCCACAGTTTGTCGGTTAAATGGACTGTTGTTGCCCCTACTGAAACCAAGAATGCTTCTATCTCCTTCCTTAGAGAAAATATTAGTTTTAAAGTTTTCCCTTTTCTAAGCCAATTGTTCAGACACCGTCCATTAACCCTTTCGCCATGCTCTGAATCAGATTCAGTTAGTAAGGCCTGAAATTCCGGTCGTCTAACGCCTCTTGTCTTAATCAAAACTATCCATTCTGAAACGGTATTTATGACCTGATTAACATCAATATCATAGGAGCTCAACAGTTCCAAGTGAAGGAATCCTGAATAATGGATGACATTCCAACAGTTGGGGCTTACAGCCTTTTCTCTCATGTATGACACCAGTCCTGAGTTCTCACCAATCATTCTCAAAGTGTGGGTTGTGGTTAGTCCAACCATTCGCTGCAAGCTAAGCCCTGCTGTCTGCAAAGCCTCAAGGATTGCCGCCATGAGGGCACCAACACTGAAATGATGAGTCAGGTTGACTATGGTCAGAAGCTCTTCTTGCACCTCCAAGTCCTGGTCTACGCCGCGGACAAAGACCAGGAGGTAGTTCTCATAGGCAACAAAAGCCTGGTCGTCCAAGGCAAGGGAATAGGCTCTAAAGTCCTTGGCTCGGTTAAAAAGCTGACTGCGTAGATTCTCGTTAATTTTAAGGACCCTTTGCTGGGTGATCTCTGGAGATAAATCAATGCCACCTATAACGCTTACGTGATCCGGCAGTACATCTTTCAGCATCACCTCCATGCACTGGTATACGAAGCCTCCCTCGGCCCAGCCGCGACCCTTTAAGGCCAAGAGGCGGGCGAGCCCTAGGCCTGCGCGAGCAGCTCTCTCCTCGGGAGTGAGCGGGGGGATCTCCGGCAAGTCTCCCTGACGCAGACGCTCCACCAGGGCCGCGCGCTCGCCCTCCTCCACATACCGCTCGTAGTACTGATGCTCGGCCTCGTAGTGGCGCCTGACGTCGCGTTCGCAGATGGGTACGACGAGGTGGCCACAGACCAGGCACAAGGCCCCTTCGCCCTCCGGAGGCTCCACCACCAAGAAACGCTGGGTCCACTCGGGCCGGAAACCCCGAGACTCCTCGATTTCCATCTTGCACCTCTTTGGTGTCATCCACATTCTACTGGAAGACACAAGAACAAGGCCAACCTCCGTGGGGCCGCAAAGATTGGGGCGGAGCAGGAGCAAGCGCGAAGCACCCCCTCCGCTCTGCGCCAGATCACCCCAGCGGGGGGACACCAACCTCCGCGATCGCACCTCCGTTTCTATTGGCCGGAATGGCGGACAGTGATTTCTAGCGCGCAGGCGCAAGTCCTTCTAGCTGGTGGTCTGAAACTGCTTTAGAGGGGCACGAAAAGACCCAGAAAGCCCCAGACCCAAAGAACTTGATTGGCATTCAAGCTGCCCAATCAATAGCTGCCTGGCTCGAAAGCGGCGCAGCCACTGGAAGAGGGGGCAGGACGGAGTAAACAGAGTCGAGGGAAGGGCGTGAACACGAAGCACGGAGGTGATTGGCTGAAGGCACTTCCGGGGAGCATTTCGACGTGACCTGGGGTCGTCTGGCGCCAAAATGTCGTTCGTGGCGGGCGTTATTCGGCGGCTGGACGAGACCGTGGTGAATCGCATTGCGGCAGGGGAAGTTATTCAGCGGCCAGCTAACGCCATCAAGGAGATGATTGAGAACTGGTACGGAGGGAGTCGAGCCAGGCTTCCTTAGAAGCTGTGACCTAACGGGCTGCTCCTCGGCATGGCGCAGACACGCCTCCCTGCTCTGGGCGGGGGCGAGTACGGCGCATGACCATAGAGCGGAGACCTCGGGGGTCCTGCTTTCTCCACCTTTTTGAGCGCTGTCGCGAGACTTCTAGGGTTGAGGGTTCGAGTAGAGGATACACAGTATCGTTTTAATGTTGCCATTGACTAAGAAATACTCTTTAATACATATGGAGAAGCTACAGAATTTTTAATGTAAGAAAATTTTCGGCGGGGAAAATCTCCATTCTTCAGAGGGAGAATCAGTTTTGTGCTTATTCCAGAAATACTGCACGTTGAAAAGTACAAAGTGTTTTTTATTTTAAATGTCGAGATTTTAGGACAGGCCAGTGGACTTTCTCTGGGTGTAACCTGTGATTTCCCTATTGCTAAATTAGTGATGCCACTTAGTGTAGTTCCTGCCCTTTACTTTGGGGAGTGACTTCAAAAATACTTGATTTTATGGGGTATTCCGTAGATTCCGAAGTTTAGAACTATCATCAAATGTGGAGGAAGGAGGTTAAAAATGTGGAAAGGTGGGCGTAAACCGTAAACCTCAAAAAAGACACATGCTCATAACATATCTAAACATTATATAAAATCCTTGGTGTTAAAATCAGTTGATGCTAATAAAATGCGAACATTAAAAAAAAAAAAATGCCCCAGCGAAGAATGGTACGTTTGTAAAGAGATTTATTTTGAAAATATAAACCATTCAGGGTAATGAGATTGAAAGAACAGTGGATCACTCAGCCAAAGGAAGTGAATTAGGAGGTAGACAAAAGAAGGAGCAGAGAACCTGGGAATGGTTTCTCCTTTTGACTTTATTAGCTATGGTTTGTAAAGGCTGGCTTTTATTTCTTCAATATTAGAATTAACTGATGGAATAATGGTAGAATTAACTGCGCCTATGATTGTACTGTGCCAAAATACTGTACAGCAAAACTAAACATTAGCTCGGTGGCTTATAATTAATTCTATAAGCAGAGAGTTTGTATGGAGTCCATTTATGCTCTTTTTAATATGTAGATCAAGATGGCTACTATAACTTCAATTCAGGGGCTCATGAGAAAGGTCTTTAGTATTTAAGTAATTTAATGTCTTATTTCTGAATAAAGAATTTCCTGTGTGGGGAGCCAATAACATCTTACTCAGGCAGCACCAGGTTGAAATTTTCTTCTCTGGTAGGTGCTCTATGCTTGTAGGCTACTCTTTGAAGATACAAAAAAATTATTGGTTTCTTAAAAGCTTTCTGCATTGCCATGTTTTTGTTCCCCAACATAAATATATTTTCTTCTAGAAAAGGGAATGGTAGAGAAAAACATTTTGAATTTTCAAATTTTTTTAAATGACATTTTATTAGGGTCATTTTGAAGCTGTATATAGGTCGAGTAACAAATGTTAGAATTAGTAGAGAAGAGAGTAAAAGGCATGTGCTAAAAAGACCTACCTTCATTTCTTTCTTAGAGGAACAAAAATGGTGTTCAATGTCCTATTGGAAATGATGGTTTTCCCTTTGGCCATTCCCTTTCCTCTCTCTCACTCATCATATGAACTGATAACTGTGTAGTCACAGAGCCTGTGAGACAAAGGAAAAACATATTAGACAGCCTTATATTTATCTTGAATTTGTGCTTATTCCATGGTTCATATTAAAGTATGTGTGTTAGTGTTGTTGCAAACTAATAAATTATTTTTCCTGTTTGACTTGCTAGTTTAGATGCAAAATCCACAAGTATTCAAGTGGTTGTTAAAGAAGGAGGCCTGAAGTTGATTCAAATCCAAGACAATGGCACTGGAATCAGGGTATGTAAAACTTCACAGAAGCAGGACATTTGTAACCTTCATGTGATACATCTGCAGGAAGTGGCAGAACCTTTCCCAGTTCTGGAAACTCTGGGCTTTTGTGGACGGGATTGTTTGAAAAATTCAGCACCAACAATAAATATTTGTTGAGCACCTATTCTGTGCTGGGCACTGTTCAGGGCAATAAGAAGGTCAAGGAGTGAGTCATGAGACCCTTTGAAAGATGAGTTTTCTGAGCAGAGAATAATACATGCAAAACCACGAAATGGAAGCATGCCTGACAGCGAGGAGGCTTGAACAGGGTGGGGGGTGGAAGAGGAACAGATGAGATCTAAGGGATAAGCAGACTGATCATGTGGAACACAGTGGGTTGTTGTGAAATCTTTGGTTTTTACTATGAATAAGGTGAGATACTATTAGAGGGTTTTGAGCAAAGAGGTGACATGGTTTGGTGAGTTTTGTAGGAACACTTTTTGTCTATAATGCGAAAAACAGACTGTAGCAGGACAGGACAGAAGCAGAGAGGAGGCTCGTGGAGCAATCCAGGAGAAGGACGATAGTGCCTTGGGCCATTTTGATCACAGTAGAGATGTAAGAAGCAGTGAGATTCTGGGTTAATTATGAAGACAAAGCTCAGATATGCTGATGTAGGGTGTAAGAAAGATCAAAAGTGATTTTAAGGTTTTGGCCTGTGCAAGCAGAGGAAGGAGTTACTATTCACTGATGGGAGAGACTGTAGAAGAAGTAGGTTTTGGGGAGGTTTGGAAATTTGTTTGGGGGCATATTAAACTCAAGATACCTATTAGTTGGATAAATGTGTGAGTCTAGTGCAGGGTAGAGGTTTGGGCTGGAGATAAAAATTTTACATACTCTCTTTTGATGGTATTAAAAGCAATGAGAATGAGACTCTCATGAAAAAATGCTCAACGTCACTAATCATTAGGGAAAAACCAATCAAAACTACAGAGAGATACCACTTGATATCCATTAGGATGGCTATTATCAAAAATAAATAAGTACCGCCAAGGATATAGAGAAATTTAAACCCTTGTGCACTGCTGATGGGAATCTAAAATAGTGCAGCTACAATGGAAAATGATAGAGTGATTCCTCAAAAAATTCAGCATTTACCATATGATCCAACAGTTCCACTTCTGGTTATATAACCAATAGAAGTGAAAGCAAGGTCTCAAAGAGATTTGTATACCTATGTTCAGAGCAACATATATAGCCAAAAGATGGGAGCAATCCACATATCAACAGATGGATTAACAAAATGTAATATATACATAAAGTGGAATGTTCAGCCTTAAAAAGGAATGAAATTTGACACATGCTATAACATAGATGAACCTTGAAGACATGTTAAGTGAAATAAGCCAGTCAGAAAAGAACAGATTACTCTTATATAGGTTCCTAGAGTAGTAAAATTAATAGAGACAGAAAGTAGAACAAAAAGTAGAAGGGTGGTTACCAGGAGCTGGAGGGAGGGGATAATGGAGAGTTTTTGTTTAATGAGTACAGTTTCAGTTGGGGAGGATAAAGGAGTTCTGGACACGGATGTTGATGGCTACAGAACAATGTGAATGTACTTCATGCCACAGAACTGTACACTTAAAAAAGCTTAATATAGAGGATTTTTTAATGTATCGTTTATTACAATTAAATGTATCTGTAAAATGTATCCATAAAGTGTATCCATAGTTTTTTAATAAAGAAGTTTTCTAATAATTTTTATAAAATTCGTAAGACTGGATGAGATCATCAAGAGAGTGAGTGTGCTGGACATGGTTCTACAGTATAGCAGTTAGCACGTCTGCTTTACACACAAGGTTCTGGGTTCGTGCCCCAGTGGAGACATGGTCCATGGTCTACGGCCATGCCACCCTGAACAAGCCCAATGTCTGATCGCAGAAGCTAAGCAGGGTTGGGCCTGGTTAGTACTTGAATGGGAGACCACCTAGGAAGACCAGATGCTGTAGGGTCTGGTCTTAAATTTAAAAAAGAGAGAGTAAGTGTGCACGAGAGGGATGACATCCTGGGTTGTTCCACTGACAGGAGATGAGACAAAACCAGCAAATGATACTGAGGAATGAGACAAGTGAGAAGGAGGAGCAGGTCAATGTAGTATTCCGATGCTGAGTAAGAAAGGTACTGCTAATTTAAAAACGCTTCAAAGAGTTTTCTTCTTGGATTCAATCAAAAAAAGAGAAATTCAAAATGATTTAGAAAAATGAGTATTATAATTATTTATCTTTTGGTATCTTCTAGAAAGAAGATCTGGATATTGTGTGTGAGAGGTTCACCACAAGTAAACTGCAGTCCTTTGAGGATTTAGCTAGTATTTCTACCTATGGCTTTCGGGGTGAGGTAAGCTGCACATTAACTAAATGTATAAAATATCCTATGATGACATTTCTGCCATTTGTCAGCATGTTTCTCAACAGGTAAATAAGATGTGATACTTTTTACTTGTTATATATATACAAATTTAAACAAATAAATTCAATTTGCCAAAACAGAATTGTTCACAAATACACCATGAACTATTTCTATAGAAACCTCCAACATATTATGTGTCTCTTGATGGAAGAACACAACATCACCTACGTTTTCTTGTCCAAAAATCAAATGTGAATCTGATCAATACTTAGATCTAAATACCAATATACAGAAAATATAGAGGCCAAGGGAGTGTGATAAATGATACTGAGACTGGGAAAATACATTATAAAAGGATTGTTTCCTTCAACAAGTGAACTACAAGGAAAAAAAGTAGAGAAGGAACATGAACCTGCAGATTAAAAGAGATTTAAGAGACACATGAAGCAGCTCCAATGTATAGACCTTACTTGGATTTGAGCAAACTAAAAATTTTTTTGAGACAGATATCTGAATGCAGAGTGGTTATTTGACAGTATTGATGAGAAATTATTGTTAAAAAATAGTATGGATTTTTTTGAGTTTTTATCTTTCAAGATACATACTGAAATATTTATAGATGAAATTACACGATGTAGCATAGGAATATGTGATATAGAAAATAGACAAAAATGTTTTTCAGACTAAAAAGAGGATCTTATATTTTTGTGATAATATTCTGTGGCTGTCTTTTCATTCTCTATATATAGACATGCCAAGGGGGGCTATATTCACTTTCTCCCGAGATATTGTTACATAGACCCCATCACAGTGCCTGGTTAATGCATAAATTTTAATAGCTACATATGATTACATGTAACTGTAGTGTATTCAAATGGTTTCTTTTTTAATGTTTATGCTCTTTGCCATTATTTCCTGTTTAATGCTCTGGTGAATATTCATGTGTTTTCATACAATATTCATACAATGTGTTTTCTTCAACTATTTCCTTAGGATAAGTTTATAGAAATAATACTCATAAGTAAAAATATGTATACTTTTTAAACACTTTGAATTAGATTCCTATTGTTGCTGAAAGAAATGACCATAACCTTAGTGGCTAAAAACAACACAAACTTGTTATCTTACAGTACTGGAGGTCAGAAGACCTGGGTGTTACTTGGTCTCACTGTGCTAAAATACAAGTGTTGGCAGGGCTGTATTCCCTTGGAGGCTCTGGGGTACCAGAGAAACTGTTTGGAGTAGCTATTTGGGCAGAATGAGAGTGAAGGTAGGGAGGGGAGTAGAGCCAATTACTTTTCATTTTAGGCCTTGCTATAATTTCTCAGTTCTTTATCATGCACTTGTATTACTTTTATTTAATTTTTTTTTTAATTAAATAGCTGCCATGACCTAGTCACTATAATTTAGATAAAACCAGAGTGGTCTCAAGCACCCTCTGGCTCAAAATGAGCCTCAAAATGTTGCAGGTAGGGGCTATACCAGATTGTCTGCCCTGAGGCTCCCCTAATTGTAAATATGCCTCAGGTCAAGCCCTAGCAAAGCAACCTTATTCTGGCTTTGTATTTTCCTGCATCAGTTCTAAGCCCATGACCTCTTGGAGCCTTAGCCTAGCTGTAGGGTATCTTTGGGGTTATTTTTTAATGTAATTAAAGGGGAAGATTTATTGAGGGGTTTCTCTGTGCCATCATGGTTCTCAGCACTTTGTATGTATTAACTCTTTTACTCTTGACAGTTCTGCAGAGTAGGTTCTATTATTATCCTGTTTTACATATGAGGAAACTGGCTCTGAGAGATTAAGAAGCATAGCCAGGGCACACAGCTAGAAAGTGGCAGGGTGGGGAGTGGAACCTACGAGTTTGACTCCAGAGTCTCTGCTCCTCTCTGCTTCCTCTAGTGCCAGTACAAAGGCCTCTGAAACAGCAGGACCATCTGCCAGTGGCACGCTCTCTTCCTGGTGTATTATAGTACTGTGCATATTTAATGTCCTTCTTTACACAGGTCTCAAAATCATTTACATTTTGAATAATGAAAATTAACCCAATTAACATAATCCAGGGAAATCCAGCAGTGATCTGATGGTTTCTTGTTAGGAACGGAACCTGCCATGGCCTACATTCACTTTATCTTGCAATGCTGAAACGCAGACATCCCAGTGCCTGGTTGCATTTCTGATGTCCTCATGAAAGGAGATGCAGATTCCAAAGGCCTAGGAAACCAATCTTGATTATAAGGGAAAAAATGGTCATGACTTTTTAAAATGGTTTTTATGTCGATTGCATAATTTAAAATTTATATTTCTTAACATTTAATTGCTTACAGAAAAGTTTTGACTAAAAGTATACAATATTGTCTATTTGAAGTGACTGTTATCCATTTTGATGGCAGGTTTTAAAATTTGCTAGACAAATCATTGAGAATATTAAACATACCTATAACGCTATACCTGAACTCAATTGCTATTTATATATATATATATATATAAATACATATATATTTATATATATTGCTATTTATATATATATTGCTCTTTCTATGTGTGTGTATATATATAAAATTTGTTCTTTGTTTTTTTGTTTTTTTTCTTTCTCCCTTGTTCTAATGATTATGCTACAGATTGAATATATCTTTTTTAATTTTTTTAACATGTCATCAGTGGAAGTAAGCAAAATGCTCATTGTTGCATCTCTTAATACAAAATGGAAGAGGCAGTTCACATAAGCTTTCCTTTAACGACATGACACGGGGTGACCCAGCAGTGAGTTTCTCTTTCATTCCATTTTTTTTTCTTCATTAGGCTTTGGCCAGCATAAGCCATGTGGCTCATGTCACTATTACAACCAAAACAGCTGATGGAAAGTGTGCATACAGGTAAAGTCTTGTCTTCTTTTCTTCATATATTTTCATCCAGAGATGTGCTTTTTGCCTGCATCTCAAAGTAATTCTATCTAAACATCAGTGTTAATTTTTTTGGCCAAAATCTTGGGTAAGTTTTTTTTTTTTCCTCCCTTTGGATTAGTTGGTAATCCACAGGGATGATTATTAGGTAATTCTCTTACTTCATGGATTTTTAAAAGATAAGATGTGACATGTAACAGGTGCATAGCAAGGCGTCTATTACCCAGAGGTACTCTAAGTAAATGGTAGCTGCAGATGTTATTCTGCCCTATGGCTCTTCAGTGGGGTATCACCTTGGGCTGATTACAGGCCTGTGGCTGGGATACTGGAGCCTCACAGTTCCTTAGCTGGCTCATGAGCCACGTTCCCCTGCCACACGTGCATGCCTGTGCCGGATTGCCTTCCCTTGGATAGCCGCTGACTGCTGTGCTGGCAGTTTTCAGAGGCCGATGAATGGCCGCAGAGCAGAGCAAAAGCAAATTCAAGAAATCAAAATTAAAAAAAAAAAATCAAAATCACATCTTTGTTTTTATAAGCACTGACCATTCCCTAGTGCAAGACAAGCAGGAGTACCTAATTCATGCCCCCAAAAGAGAATTTTTTATCATATAGATTGTAAGTTAATATAGAAAATAGCTTTAATAAGGGCACTTCTGCCTGTTTCTCAGTCTTCAGACAAATGTGTGTAGTGGAAGATGGAGCATTTCAGAGTATACAGCACTGATGCTAGAGGAGTTTGACTCTGTGTGAATTATAATTGCCCTGGTAGCTGGGCAGCTGATATGATTAGAAGCTCTTCTCACAAAAATGGGGAGACATTTTTGAGTTAATGTCTTCCTGTATATCCTGGGACAGAATTTCCATTTCTTCACTTCTGGGATCATGTTATTCTCCTGATTGGGACCTCTAGTGGCTCTTTTCCATGGCCAAATGAAATCCAGAGTCATCACCATAGCAACCAACACCCTCCCAGCATGCTCTTAGTCAACCTTTCAACCTCTTCTCTCCACACATCCCCAGCTGCCACGTATTCTAAAGCTTCTGTTTTTCTCGTCCTGGATGGTCTTCCCTGCTCTCTCCACCTGAAACAATTCCTCCCTCAAGCCCTGATGAATTGTTACCTCTTCTGTGAGACTTTTACCCACCCCCACTCTCACCCCAGGCCAAATGTTTCTCTAGATCACTCAGCCCATTATTCTTTCGGCAAAAGTCTGTCCCTTTGCTGGATCAGGAGCTTTCCAAGGCCTTTATTTATTACCAGGCCTATGCAGGCCTGATGTATGGTAGCCCCTCAATAAATGATTGCAGAATTCCTGAAAAAAATCTTACTGCCATCTTAGGCACTGGCAAAAATATTATTTATAGCTCAGAACTCAGGAGCTAAAAAGCAACATTTGCTAGAAAAACGGGGATTTTTTTTATCCTGTTAGAATGATTATAAAGTAGTGGAAAACTAAAGAGGGAAGTGTAATTAAGACAGTTTATCACATGCATATATTTTAATCTATCATTGATATAATTTTTTTTTTTTACTCTTTGGATAAGTGTCCTGTTTCTTAACGATACTAATAATTTCTTATCTTTCCTGATCAGAGCAAATTACTCAGATGGAAAGCTGAAAGCTCCTCCTAAACCATGTGCAGGCAATCAGGGAACCCAGATCACGGTAAGAGGGGCACGTGGCAGGGTAAATTGTTGAACAAGAGCTTCATATAAATATTGAAATAAAAAAATAAAATTATCTCTAAACTTTCAAAGTAATAATAAAGTGAATCTCTACTAGTTAATAGAAGCTCTGAGGTATGACTCCCTAAGCAAGAGAAATGACTGTTGGCTTCTGTGGCATGGCACCCTGTCTACCCCGTCATCTTTTTTAAGAGGCTGGGAGATCCTTTGCCCTGGATGGCAGAAATCAGTGGCAGGGTCGTTGACTTGGCTTTAGAAGATGTGAGTTAGAATCCCAGCCTTGCTACTCAATGGTCGTGTGTCCAGAGGCAAGTTGTTTAATGTCCCTTAACCTCACTTTTCTCGTGTATCAAATGGAATAATAAATACCTGCCCACTCAGAAGGTATTCAATCAATATGATTGCACCTTATTCAGGAGAAAGTCCTTACGCTGCCTTGTTTCTATGGTGCCGTATTTGGTCTCTTCTATGGTCCCATAAAGCACCCTACTGTCCAGTTACACATCCTGTCTCCACCTCCAGCCCCGCTAGAGCACATCTCCCTGAAACTCTAAGCCCTGGGCTTCACGAGGCAGGCAGGAGGCAGAAATGAACATGTGCTTCGAAGTGCGTGTTAAGAGGGATTCTATACCATGTGACCACAGCATGATTTCCAAGAAGCCCAGATCATCTCAGAAATTTTGTAATTATTCTTAGTTTGAAAAATAGGTTTGAATGCCATGTGATGTTATAATTGTTTGTAAATTTATGTTTGCCCTAGTAAACCCTGTGCTATTCTGGGCAAGACTGTGCTTTACTTGTCTTCATATTCCCAGTACAAAGCAAAGAGCCCAACATAGAGGTGACCTCCAGCACCTATTTGAGAAGTCAGTGAATGAATGTGGGAGGCTAGAAAAATACCCTTTCTTTCCTTTGTTAAGTCTGCCCTATCTCTCCCCTACCTCCCAGTCAGTGCTTAGAACCACATTGTTCATAAATATAGCTGGATTCTCTGCCTTAAAACCCAGCTTTAAGTGGGTAGCTTGGGTCTCTACTTCCATATACTTCTATGAATTTACAAGAAAAATCAATCTTCTGTTCAGGTGGAGGACCTTTTTTACAACATATCCACGAGGAGGAAAGCTTTAAAAAATCCAAGTGAAGAGTATGGGAAAATTTTGGAAGTCGTTGGCAGGTACAGTCCAAACTCTGGGCGTGAGTCTCTGAGCTCTCTCACCAAAGGAATGTGTCCCATTTTTGTGAACTGACAGCGGCTGCTGAGCTGCATACATAGAGTACAGCAGTACTAGCCTACGAATGGTATCTGGTCAATGTTTAACCACTAATTCTGGGTTTTCTCCCATGTCCCCAGGAGACAGTAGTTGGTCTCTGAATCAGTGAGGGTTCTTTGGTGATGAGCAAAACAAACTGACTCTAGCTATCTCAAGCCCAAAATAAATTTATTGGGCTAGGAGTGACTCACCAAGTGGAAAGGAACATGGACAGCTGCTCCTTGGGAAGGACAAGAACCAGGGTGGCTTCAGGGATTTAATGACATGACCCTGCTCCAATTGTTTTCATCCTTTTCCTGATTTTGCTCAAGAGTCTTTTTCCTGGGAAAGCATGTCTGGTTGGCCTAGTGTGTACCCACAACTATGGAGAGAAGATTTCTTGATTGGCAGTCAAACTAAAGATACATCAGGGGTATCTTATCAGGGAATGGCCAGGGGTAGTTTCCCAACGGGAGACTAGAGGCTATTAACAGAAGGGGAAGGGGTTCAGGGCATCTGAAAGCAACACTGTACCCGTGATAGGGACTTAATCTGCTGGGACAGTGGCTCCAGCACGGGCTCTGTAAGCCTGAGTGTCCTTGAATTGTAACAACATAGATGTGTTAACTATTTTTCAGTATTTCTGAAAAATTGAAAATGAATAAAACATTTGCTACTAATAAAGTGGAACAGATTTATACATCATTACTTCACTTTTTCCTGGAATTGTATAAATCAGTATTATAATATTACTTTCCAGAAATAAAGGAGCTCTGGAGGGCTATTTTGGTTCTAGATGTGGTAAAGTGAATTATCGTTACTGGATAAATGCATTTTGCTAGGCACAACCCTTCAGTTCATGGGCCAATGGAGGGAGGAGGAGTAATGTTCAACTGAGGAGAGGCTGGGTGACAGGACCTGGGTCAAAGAAAAAGTCAATGAGGAGAGGCTGTATTGAGGGGCTCAGGGAGAGAACAGAAGAGTACAGGGGTTGTTTAAGCTAGGGTCTAGGTTCTCAAGATGTCCTTAAAGCAATGCAGACCTTTTGAGTTTATGAAAATAAAACTGTAGGCAATTGTGTTGAGATGTTCTTAAGTCTAATCAGAACCTATAAATGCAAAATGGAACCCTGTTCTTAGTTTGATTCAGCCACATTTAGCATTGATATCTCTATGAAGTCTCTGCCAGCTTATTTTCCTATGGGTAAAATATGATATATGAAAATATTTTGGTTTATGTATATCTTTGTATCATTTAACTCTACCAATTTAACTAAAATTATGCATTTGGCCACTCTTTGCTTACTGTTTCATTTTTTTTTTCTTTGCCAGATATTCAATACACAATTCAGGCATTAGTTTCTCTGTTAAAAAGGTAAGTTATTCATAGGGGATGGTTATGTATTATAAAATTAAAAGGATTTTTTATATGCTGTGGAGATAAGGCTATGTTTTAGTCGCAACTGTGAGATAGCGAATTGTATCTTTTGTTCTGTTTATCAGCAAGGCGAGACAGTAGCCGATGTTAGAACACTGCCTGGTGCCACAACCGTGGACAATATTCGCTCCATCTTTGGAAATGCTGTTAGCCGGTATGTTGATAACTTATATTTAAAAAAATCTTCTGCGCTCCTTCATATTATTTTAGATTAAATAGCATCTGCTTTAAGTGTTTAATCAAATATGCAGGCTTGTTTTCATGCTTCAGATTTGTTAATAGAATTATTATGTCATGTAACCAACACTTCTTGGGTACATGTTATCTCTTAGATGGTCCGGCTCTAAATCAGTGTGTCCTCATTGGTCTCTGTCTTCAAAATATTTGTAGCATATAGAATTCTTTTATTCTCCAGTGTTCCCTCTTTTCTTTATTTCTTTTATCATCACTTTAGGATTTCTTTTATTATCATCCAACATTACTTGCCTCTCATGTTCTAGGCTTTGTGCCAGAAGTTAAGGAGGTAAAGATGAAAATAATATTTCCTGCCTTTAAAGACTTCCCTATCTGGTGGCAGGCAGATTTGTGAGTGTCACCAAATCTTTGTAGTCAAGGAAAGCCCAGGAGGAGACATTGCTTATTTTAGAGATTTTTCATGGTACTCCTCTCTGCCATCATTTCCACTACCACCAAAACCACCATGTCTGTCACAGATTCCTAGCTAAATTTCAAGACTTTACAAAGCCCAGAGTGCCTATGTCATAGTTTGAGGGTGAAAATACTAAGACCCATCTATATGCTAGGCATGCACCGGGAACTGGAGAGACACAGATGAACAGGACAGCCCCTCACTTCTGTTTTTCCAGTAATCTTAGCAGTGGTCCCAGAACCCAGTTTTCTACTTTTAAGGACAGATAGTTTATTCTTTGAGCAAAAGCAGGTTTTTAAGTAGGGAATAGCCAGCTTGCTTTTAATTACCCTTTTCTTACTAATTGTTACTAAATTGTTTTAAATTATGCTCCAAGAGCAAAGAGCTCTTTCTTTGTACAGTGAAACTTTTAAGAGCTTCTTAGCTAAATTTTAAAACTCAGAATTAGTTGTTAGGAAATTGCTAAGGACTGTAAGAGTTGAGAAATCCCACAGGGCAGCAGTTCCTAAAGCATGTTTCAGAACACCAGCCTCTTGAGACATTTTGGGGAAGAAAGGGTTTGCTGGTTCACTGTGTGTGGGAAACACTACAAGCTCTATCCTCTGCTCAGACACTCAAGAGTACTGCATGAAAAGCTTCCACCATACATTCAGCAAAAACTTATTGAGTGCCTGTTATTCGCTGGGTGCTGTGCTGTAAGATAGAGATATATAGTAGGTAATAAAACAGAAATGATTCTTGTCCTCAGAGGACACATATTCTAGTTGGAAAGACACATGAAATAATTCTGTCATTCATTAGTGATTGTGCTAGATGTACAAAGAAAAAAATAATAAGGCACAACAGGAGAATCTCTTAGGGTCAGGGAGGGGGATAGTCATAGAAGGCTCTTTCAAAAGTAATTCCTGAGATCTGAGGGATAAGGAGGAGTAACTCAGGCGTAACTAGCTGACAATAGGAGCTTTCCTGGCAGAAGGACCAGTGCTCGGGAAGAACCTCAGGCAGAAATGAGTGTGGCCTGTGTGAGGACCTCCTTTCCCCTGTTAACCTGATCTCCCCTTAAACATACTCTAGGCAGCACCACACTGGAGCCCTACTGTGGTATATGGTTCATTGTAGTAAGGGATTCAGCAGAGATGAGTTTGTTGGGACTCTGATCTCTGTGATGTTGTTACTAAGATACATAAATTTTCAGCAAAATAAAATTTCAGAGCTTGGAGTTGTCGTTCTGTCCCAGCAATTAGAGTGCTACTTGGCCATTAGCACAGGTGCTAGAAAACACAGGTGGGTGAGTGGATAGACAGGTGATGGACGAGTGGATGGGTGATTGGACAGACGGATGAACTGATGCGTGGGCCAGACGACCTCAACAAACCGCCTCTGGGGTCCTCATATGACAGTTTATGGGAAGGAGCTCTGATTTTTCCAACTCTGATTATAACATTTGAATTGTCCAGTATTTTCAAAAGCCTCAACGTTTCTTTCTCCAACCAGAGAATTGATAGAAGTTGGGTGTGAGGATAAAACACTAGCCTTCAAAATGAAGGGCTACATATCCAATGCAAACTACTCGGTGAAGAAGTGCATCTTCTTACTCTTCATCAACCGTAAGTGAAAAAGAGCCAAGTAGGGAAATCTGTCCACAGGGTATTTTATGGGACCATGGGAAACTCCTGATCCACAGATTTGATTACACACAGGAACAGCTCATGCTGAATATAATTTCTGGCCTACATCTGCCCAGCCCTCTGAGACATGCTCATTACTGGTTGGCTGTTGCCTCTAACGGGGATCTTGGGAGGGGAAGACAGGCCGCTGCGAGCCAGCACCTCTTCATTTCCTGCTGGCATCAGAGCGTTTCCAAGCAGTCCCTAGGCAGATCTTTGTTCTCCTTAGATCAAGGTCCACTTTTTGAAATTGCACAGCGGGACACAGGGAGAGAGATATTTGGGTGTAGGCAATGTTATTAAAATTATCGAATGCTAAGCCCTTTTGAGATTTGGATTTTTCTGAGATTCCTTTCCAGTTCTTTATCTCTCTGCTGACATACTGTTTGTTGACATGATTGCTGCCTATTAAGCAGATACTACTGTGTATTCTACTTCTTTTTACTTAATTTCATATTATATGGTTTTGAGAGACAGTGACAGGGCAAAAGCAAACAGTCCCAAACATGGTCTGATCCCGGTTTTCATTTTCCAGCCAGAAACAAGATGCATTTCTTCTGTTGTTCGATTCTTATCATTTTTTTTTTTTTGATATAGGTCCTTTATTGTTTAAAGAAATTCATATATTTTATATTTTTTGTTTTGCTATTGGAAATGGTATAGTCCCTCCTGATATTTATAATGATAATCAGCTATAAATGTCCCAAATTATACATATTTTATAGCAGTTCAAAGCAATATAGAAACAGAGAGGAGAAAGTCAGTATTTTACAGACACATTCTGTTAAACGGATTTATATTAGCAGGGTCTTTTCATACTTCGTTAGGAAAGATTTAAGATATAGAACAAAGCTTGCTTTAATCAAGGCTCAGAAAATGTTTTTCATTTGTTTTTTCCTAACCATGAGGAAAAACTGCTTTGTAACACATGTGTTGGCTATAGTACAGACAAGCAGAGATCGGTGTTAAGTGACATCTCAGTAGCTCTTGTTCATGCTTCTGGAGGGATGGGTTACCACATGGGCTCTGCGTTAACATCAGCTAATCTGGTCCTGATGCCAGGTTCCCAAGAGCAAAGAGAGGTCAGACTCTTACGCATGCCATTCAGTTATCTACACACTCTGCAGGCTCACTCGGGTGGCAGGGACAAAGAACACTCCTTTGGCATGTCTCAGATTCAGAAATCTCAGCAGAGGGCCTCCAGCTTTCTTTTGTCATGTGCCCACACCTGCTCCAGGCCTGTGTGTTCAGGACACTTTAGAGAGCAGAATACGGTGACATTATTGAGGAAGCTGCGGATTTAATGAGCACTCAGAATAGTTTCCTCACTGATAAAATCACAGCTGTTCCTCTCATTGGAAATTAAAAGATGTGACATATTCTTGGCTACACTGACAGAATAACATGATCAGCAGGTTATCTGTCTGGGAGAAAGGAGAGCTGTGTTTTTTGAAGATAGCTCTTCCCCTGATTGTAGTCTTCTCTCTCCCAGCTTTTATTTTCCACGCCCTCAAACCTTCCTCATTTCCTAAATTTTCTCCCACATACATTCAGCTATCTGTACTGCCTGAAATGCCCGGAAAACTCATCCTTACTCTTCATTACTCAGTGTGTGTACCCTATGGTTAGAAGTCCCTGAGCAGAGTTAGTTGCTCCCTTATTTCACCAGTTAGCACAGGTGTCCCCAAAACTTGGGCTGTGAACTGGTACCAGGCTGTGGCCTATTAGGAACCAGGCCACACAGCAGGAGGTGAGTGGCAGGTGAGCAAGCGAAGCTTCATCTGTATTTGCGGCTGCTCCCCAGCACTAGCATCACCGCCTCAGTTCATCAGGCATTAGATTCTCATAGGAGCACCTGTCTGTGGTGCCAAAAAGGTTGGGGACCCTGCTTTAGCACACATGTCTCTCTAGTAGTGCTTATCACTTGGAGTTGGAATTCGTTTATTCACCAGTATATTGTCTCTTATATGTGGCACACGTATGTGTTTGCAGAATGAACTCTTGAGAGCCCAGCAAGGACAGAGGGGGTTTACTTGGGCTGATTGAGAGAGGGGAAATAGGGAGGCAGAGTTTATTGCCCTATCTTGTTTCTGCTACTTGGGCGTAGGGAGAGAGCCCCAAGCCCTTAGAAAGACACTGGGAAGCTGCAGCCCTTTCTGGGAGTCTAATATGGATGTTACCCCAGAGGTGTTCTTCCTGAGGCGATCTCATGGCGTGGTATGAATGTTCACTTGTCACCTCACCCTCAGGACAGTCTTGAACTGGTTACTTTCCTTTCATTTCTTAGATCGTCTGGTAGAGTCGGCCTCCTTAAGAAAAGCCATTGAAACGGTGTATGCAGCTTATTTACCCAAAAACACACACCCGTTCCTGTACCTCAGGTAATGCAGCACCAAACTCCTTACCCACGGCTCGCAAGGAACGGATATTCTGTGTGGCTGTCCTCTTTGAAAGAGATGGACTTGCTCATAGCCTGACTTAAGTGAATCCCGTACTCCTCTAGCACAAGGATGTCCTGTCCCTTTCTCACAGGTGAAGGGCACAGTGTTCCTCCATTTGCTCACTCATAGAGCAGGATCTCACTCAGAGCCTCCCATGTGCCAGGCTCTGTGCTGCAGAAACAAAGGCGAATAACGTTATCTTACCCTTTAACCAGGTAGAAACTACCCCAAACCTTGCAGAGAAACCCCTTCCTCCTCCAGGGTCACTCAGTAGAGAGCACAACTACTGAAAAAGCATCATATTGCAAAGCTCCATTGTCACACAGCAAACAACGAAAGATGGATTTGAAGCTACAGCAGTGAGTTGAAGCTGGCGCAGCATTTAATCTGACTTTTGTTTTGTGTTTTACCGATAGAAAGTTTTCTCGTTCTTGTTTTGATCCTTACATAATATTCAAAAATAAATAAAGGACAGGTTCAGAATAACAGATGAGAAAATCTATGCAGAAAAGTTAAATCACTTTAACTCAAGTGACATAATAAGAAATTCCACCAGTTCTAGAATGATAATAACTTGCATAGAAAACTTTGCCAGTTACATGCAAAGTGCTTTACTTGAATTTAATTCCCACTTTACAAATGAGGAAATTGAGGCAAAGAAAAATGATGTCACTTACCCAAAGCTACATAGCTTTTCAATAGCAGAGTAAGCTTTTGAACCCAGGACACTCAGACTTGACCTTGAAGTTTTGACCACTGTGTCATTTGGGGCCTCCCCCCAAGTCTTTTGGCCACCACATTCCTCCTTCCCCCTGCACCCCTGCATCCCCTTCCACCTCAGGTAATTGTTCTTTTTTTCCCACCAGTTTAGAAATCAGCCCCCAGAATGTGGATGTCAATGTGCACCCCACAAAGCACGAAGTTCACTTCCTGCACGAGGACAGCATCCTGGAGCGGGTGCAGCAGCACATCGAGAGCAAGCTCCTGGGCTCCAACTCCTCCAGGATGTACTTCACCCAGGTGACGGTGCTTTCATCCTGCTGCTTCTCGAGTGCCTTTGCCATCTTAAATGTGTCCTGTTGGACATGAGAGCCCAGATTTTTACCTGTTTCTTTAGGACTTTCCTTCTAAGTATTATTTTGATAGTTTTAGCAACATTTCCATCTTTGAACCTAAACATGAGCTGTTGTCATGTTATCCCTTGGCCTGAAGTCAAAGGCCTGGCCTCTTACGCTGCCTCTGAGACCTTAGACCGACTTCCTCGGAAAACGAGCTATGACATGTGGCGTGTTTTAAAGCATTTTCCATGCATTTAGTTTTTACTTAGTACTTTATTATACATTTGAAAATATTTTTTTCTTGTATAATCTTTTGAAAATATTTTTTCTTGTGTAATCTAATGTCCTCTTATACCTATAAAATTAATAGAAATAGTATCATTTAAAATTCAATCCATATTCAAATGTCCCCATTATGCAAAAAAGGTCCTTTATAGTAGCTATGTTCATATCTGTATCCAGTTCCACCCATTATGTTTGGTTATCATGTCTTTTAAGTCACTTTTAAGTGTCTTTACAACTAGAAAAGTCACCCTACCCTTTTTTGTTATTTTTGTTGTATATGTTGGCTTATTCTAAAGGTATTCTGTAAAGGGACATACATTTTATATTGGCTCTTTGCTGCTTCTTAGTGTCATTTAACTTGTTACAGCTCTCCATGTTTTCTTTAAACTGGAATTAGATCTACAAGCATGATTTTATTCCAATTAAAAAAAGTTTTGCAGCAATTTTTTGTAGATGATGCCATGTACTTTCTGTCACATCCCAGCAGGAGGCGCATACTGACTTGTCATTTTAGCAATTCAGCTGTTGACAGCCTGACTCCTTCGTTGTAAAGTTCCCCCATTGATATTTAGCTTAATGGTTTCACCATTCACTGGTGGCCATTACCTGAATCAGTTATTAGGATTGGAAAATTATGTTTTTCTGATTTTATCATATTTTTGTGTTAATTAATTATAATTCTTCTATATAGAATAATTTTCCCTCATGTGTTACAGTTATTTGGTTACTTGAAATAGATTTCAGACTATAAAGTAAAGATAATTGCTATTCCTTTAATTATCAATTTACAAAGGAATGAGTCGGTATTCTAGCAATCTCCAATGACATTTAATGACTTTTTCCTCTTTTTGTCTTTTCCTCTCTCTCCTTCTTTCTCTCCCTCCTTATCTTTTTCTCCTAGTATTTTGTCACAGCTGTTAACAAAGCGGTATAATTTCATTAATTATAGTCATTTTTCTTTTTGGTACTCAGATTATCCCATTTTAGACCAACGAACACCCTCAAGCTGGTGTTCTTGTCCTTTTGACCCAATTTCATTAGTCTTTGATAGTTTCTTTGTTTCTAGCATGACAAGCAATTGTAGGTTCACCTTGTACCTTCCCAGTCCCAGCCTTGGAATTGGCCATTTTTCCGAGGAACTTTGATTTATTTTTGTAGCAAATGATATTTAGAGACTTTAATCTGGGATCACGTAGTCCTCGTAGCTACTGGGTGGTCATTGATTGCTTTTAGGCCTCTTGGGTGGGCAGAGCTAGGAAACATGCGTATTTAAAAATAAGTATTAGAATAAAATAAGTATTAGAATGATGGTTGCCAAGAGCTTGGGGAGAGGGTGGAATGGTGGTGGTGTTTAATGGGCACAGGATTTCAGTTTCGGAGGATGAACAGTTCTAGAGACGCATGGTGGTGATGGTTGCATGATAATTTGAATGTAACTTAATGCCACAGAACTGTACACGTAAAAATGGCTAAATGGAAAATTTTGTGTTATGTATATTTTACCACAATAAGAAAATAAAATCCATATGACAGCAAAAAAACAAAAAACAAAACAAAACCCACAAATATGAGAACTTCACACTGATGTTTCCATTTCTAAGCAGTTTTAAGATCGTAAGGGTTTTGCTGAATTTTTTAATTTTATATTTGTATATCTTTAATGTTATACTTTAAATTTAGGTCAGAACTGCTTTGAAAAATAATTCTGTAACATAGCAGGTTCTAGCTTCTTTCTCCAGTACTGGTCCATTGGGGACCTGGACTTCTCTACTTCATATTCTAAATCTTCCTACTGCCTTCTTTTTTGTCACAGACTTTACTGCCAGGTCTTGCCGGCCCTTCTGGGGAGGTAGTTAAATCCACAATGGGTGTGACCGTCTCTTCTACTTCCGGAAGCAGTGACAAGGTCTATGCCCACCAGATGGTCCGCACAGATTCCCGGGAACAGAAGCTTGATGCCTTTCTGCAGCCTGGGAGCAAGGCCCTGTCCAGTCAGCCCCAGGTCGTTGTCCCAGAGGACAAGACAGATACTTCCAGTGCCAAGCAGCAGGATGAGGAAATGCTTGAAGTGCCAGCTCCCGCTGAAGTGGCTGCCAGGAGTCAGAACTCGGAGGGGGTGGCACCACAGGGGGCTTCAGAAACGTCAGAGAAGAGATTGTCCTCTCCTAGTCTGGGCAACCCCAGGTATGGCCTTTGGGAAAAATGGAACTTGCCTCCTTTGTTCTTTGCTAAAACTGCCTCTAACTTGGATGTTTTGTGAACCACTTGCATCTTCTCTGTGCTTGACTTGGTCTTTGCCTCCGGTGGGACAGTGCTGTGGCCTTGTCCACTGTCTGCCTTTGACCATGTCTTGAGAGTCACCTATCACAGTGGCCTTTGAAATATCTTAAATGTCCATGATTCCAAGTATTAATTAAAAATACATCAGGAAAAAAAATCAGAAGATTTACCCTTTGTTTTTAGTAAGGAATTTTGATAAAGACTCAACAGCAGGAAGTGGCTAGAGCAGGAAATCTAAAATACCTGGAGGATTCTTTTTCATCCTACTCGAAGCTGCTTTCATTCCTTTCAGGAATAACACACTTTCTCATTCAAATTATGGAACTCTCTGAAACACATGAGCTAGTGGTGAGCGAGGGTAGAGCAAGAGGTCAGGAACAACAGAAATAATGACTGTCATTTAATTTTGAGCATTTCCAGTATACCATCTGCAGGTTCTTGAAAGACATCCCGCTGAAATCTGTGAGGCGGATAGTCACCATTTAAGGTGTTCAGGTCCTGAACCTGCAGCTCAGGGTGAAGTCATCTGCCCAAGGCTGCACATCCATTGGTGGCTGACCACCGAAACCCTGGCACTAATTGGCCATCGGAACTTTGATGAGTTACTTAACCCTAGTTTGCTCATTTCCTAGTCAGTCTAGTGAGATGATGTCTAAGGATTTTTCCTCAAAGAATAATAACGGATGCTAACATTTACTGAGCATTCACTATGTGCCAGGTACTTTACATACATTATTTCATCTCATGCTCTTAACAGCCTTGCGGAAGTGTTACATTTCTGTTTATCATTTGGGGAACTAACACCACAAGCTCTTCAACCTCACAGCAGTCAAAGAAATCTTTTTAAACCAGAAATCAGATTGTATCACTCCTCTGCTGAAAGCCAGTAGCTTCCCATTGCACTTGAGATAAAATCCCTCTGTGCTCCCTCAGGCCCACCTTTTCTTTTGCCCTCATGGTATTCTGGTCACTGGTCTTGTAGACCTGAGCTCTCTGAGCTTCTTACCATAACTCTGCTTTCACTGTTCCCTTGGTTTAGGAAGGCTGGCTTGTCAGGTCTCAACACAAATGTTGAAGCCTTCTTTGTCCATTTAATCTCAGGTGCACTCTCTCTCACATCCCATCCTTCTATTATGGTACCCTGTTTTATTTTCTTCATAGCATTTATTGCTTCTTAAAATGATCTTTTTTCTGTTGCTGTTTGATTCCCCCACTAGAAAGTAAGCATTGTGAGGGCAGGCACCTTGACTGTCTTGTTCATGGCTGTGTGAAGACTGAATGAATGAGACTTGGCAAGGTCAGTTCATTTGCTGGAGGCCCTGCTGCTCCACAGAGGCATGCTAGACTCCAGAGTCCGGCCGTGTGTAGGAGCCAGCCGCTGGGATCTGCAGGCTGTGACATAAGCTGTGTGCCGCAGAAGAGACTGATCTTGCTGGCCTGCCACCAGCACAGTCTCCCTCCCCAGCTGCGCCGAGCCAGCATGGAGACGCTGCCCTCTCTCCACAATGCAATACACAAAACTTGGCTCAATTCAAAAAATATATTTTTAAAGAATAGTAATATCTGCCAATTCCTTATCTTTATTGCAGCAAGAGACATCGGGAAGACTCTGATGTGGAAATGGTGGAAGACGTGTCCCGAAAGGAAATGACAGCAGCGTGTACCCCTCGAAGAAGGATCATTAACCTCACCAGCGTCCTGACTCTCCAGGAAGAAATTAATGAGCGGGGACATGAGAGTACGTAAGTGCCAAGGTCTCTTGGGCAGTCCACGGGCCTAACCTGGTAATACTCAGTTTTTGGAAATGCAGAAAATATTCAAGTTAAGATGGCCATGGCAGTATGCTTAGCAAACCTCCATGCCTTTACTAACCCACAGCTGCAGCAGCTTAAGACAGTTTTCAACTGGGAGAGATGGGAAAAAAATAGTCTCTGGTTTTAATTAGAATCAATCAGTATTCTCATTAAACCATGGGAGGGAGAGTAAACCTACCATTTAAATAACCATCAGTTCGTTACTTAGCTTAAAGCAGCATTAACTAGATCAGCAAAATTCTAATCCTGTGCTCAGTTTTTCCTCATCTGCAAAATGAGATTAATTTTACCCTTAAAGATTATGGTGCTGATTAGAGATAAAATGTAAGTAAAACTCTTGTTATGGAGTAAAGAATCAGATATTTTTATATCCCAAAGACAGAGTAATAAATCCATTATCACTTTCCTCACAAATAGCTTTTCTGAACACCTGAATGGCAAACTCCATTTTGGTCCCGGTTACGTCAAAACTAACTAAATGGTTTTAGGATATAAAAGGAGCCAGTCACCTCCCAGCGGTGAAGTGACCTAGGGATTGGGATGTATAACAGCAACTTGTCCCTAACAACAATCCTGACCCTGCCTGATGAGTTAAACGGTCATGCTCCAAGTGTAGACATCAGGGCTCCAGGCTCCTGATGGCAGCTCTGCACATGAACCTACACATGTTAGCCATAGCTGTCCCGCTTTTCACCTACAACAAACACATTTCTTGAGTAATATAGTTACATTTCAACACTGCTTTATAATGTGTCTTAAAGTATGACAGCCTGGGTTTATTTTAAATGAAATGGGTAGCCGGGGAGCAGTTGGTTGGGTACTTTCCCACTAATTCTTAACCTTCTACAACAGCTGCTCTGACTTGGTGGCCTCTTACATATTCTCTCTCAGTCACCACTTGTTTGAGTTCGGGAAGGCCTTAAAATGCCTTCCTTGAGCATTCTCTCATTTTCTTAGCACTCTGGCCTTCGTCTGCATGTGGGGGAAAATGTGGATGTCTCTACCGTTGGGAAGGGTAAAAACTTCCTGTGACTAAGGTCTTGCAAGTTGTGGAAATAGCTGCCGATTGACTTCTGATTATTTTTTCCATGAAGATTCGCTCTGGTTGCTCTTTCCCTCTGTTTTTGGCTTTCAAGCTTGGAGCTTTTAAAACCATTTAAAATAAAGGTGGGCTGTTACTTGATTTATATAGCAGTCTCCCTCACAGTCGTTTTAATGGACAGACTCCCTCAGATTTGGAATTTACTCAGTCTTCTTTAAGGTTTTGTCTCCCTTATGCAAAGCAGGCTATTTTAAGTTATAATTTCAATTAGTTTCTGAATAGGTGCAAACTATTTTCAGTGCGATATAAAGGTAACCTGTGTCATGTCATCAGGTTTGAAGTACATTGTTGAGGCTAAGATGATGAATCTAAATCTTCTAACATTGTATATTCATAAGATATTATCTCATTTAATTCTAGAATAGTCTTATAAGAGAGAAAGCAGATGCTGTCGTCTCTGTTTTAAAGGGGAGGAAATGGAATGGAAGGTGGTGGAGAGGACAGATTAGCTGGAACATCCCCGGTACCTACCTTGTTGAGGGTGGCTTGTTTCCACACGGCCTGCACTCAGGGAGGCCAGCCCAATATTTAGATGCCAAACTAGATCACCTGGCTGCACAGGACAAGCTCACCATGTGGTTCTGATCCCTGACACTGCGGCTGGTGTAGGGCCTTGTGGAGGTAGCAGGTGTCTGCACTGAGGGTATGGAGTGAGCACTTCCTTTAGAGCCAGAAGAGCTCTGGGAAGCTCCTGCCAGCTGCACCGTCCCTGAAACAGTTGGAAATCTGTTCACCTTTTGGGGCATCATTTTTTCTGCTCTGTGAAATGAAGCTGCTACTAGCCCTTCCTGGGCCATTGTGATGAACACCTGACATACCATGCACGTGCTCCTCAAGCTTCAGGCCTCTGTTCAGGGGAAGGGGCCTTCGCCTTGGGTCCTGCACTATGCTTGGTTTCCAAGCATAGCTCTAGGCAGGGCAACCTTGCTGTCTTTGAGTTGAATGCTGTGCAAGGATTTCTCTGAAACTCAAGAGTAGGTGAGGTGGGCCACTCACCTTAATAGCTCAAGGGCCTGGCTGCTCCGCCATAGACTTGTGCCCCTGGCCCAGAAAAGAAGTAAGAGGTACTTTCCTTGTGACAGCTTCTTGGTTGCACTTACCCATGTGGTTATTTCATCAGCGTATTGCGTGTCCATGCAGGGGTCTTGTCTGTTGAGCTCACTGCTTCATCCTTGGTGCCCAGTGCAGTGCCTGGCATGTGGCTTTTGTTCAGTGAGGAGAGAGTAAATGATTGAGGGGAGCAGCCTGGGAAGGGAAGCCCTAGAATCTTTATTTTGAAGAGAAGTCAAAGTTGAACTCTCAGGCAAACAACTCTCTTGCTGAATTTACCCATCCCCAGTGGGCACACTTCAGCCCAACAAATGAGGTGAATTTTTGGCCCAGGCTCTAGTCAGGTGTTCCATGGAATCAGACTCATCTCAGGTTAGTGGTGATTGAACTGTTGTTGCTTCCATAATTTTGGTCTGTCAATTAATAAGGATAAGGAATGTCCAAAGTTATTTGCTGTCATTTGAATATCAAAGTGTGCATAACATTTTATCCACAATTTTGATTTATTTTCTTGGTCTTTGGTAAATAGTCCTGGATCGAAATGTACAAACAGATATTGTTTGTCACCAGACAACTATTTTTTTGTACATGAAATCCATTCAGCAGACATTTGTTCAGTATCTTCTTGGTACAGAATGTGCCCTACCGAACCCTGAGGCAGAACGTGACACGGCCGAGCCATGACTCCTTGTTCACGTGCCCCAGTGTTGTGGGGATTGTCGGGTAAGCAACTGGCTGCAGCATGAGGTAGAATGACACTGTAACAGCAAGAGCCCAGGGGAGTCAGTTGATCGATCATCTCAGGCAACAGCCAAGGCTACTGGCGCCCGGGGACTGCTGTCAGGCCGTCCAGCAGAGCTTCTAGTCTGCAGATGGCTGCCAGGAACTAGAGCACTGGTCACCCTTGCCTGGGGTTTGGCTTTACTTGCTGCTTCTTGGAAAAGCCTGCCGGGACCCAAGGCCTCCTTTGTGAACTCGGATGTGTGGTCTGGCTTCGAAGCACAGGATTTTGTCCCATTTTGCTGCTGGTAGAATGGCAGGGAATACCCAGAGTTCCCGTGCTGTGTGGATATGCGGGGAGGAATGAACCGTGGGTCTTCGAAGTCCTGATAAGAGGATGGCTATGAAGAGGTCCAGGTCCTCACAAAGCCTGTCTTCTTGGTTAACTTGCTGCCAGAGCAAGTCTGGAAGCCCGGGCCGGTGAGCAGAGGCCTCCTCCCTCCCCTGCTGGCCCGGCCGCACGTCAGTAGCTGTGGAGGCGGCAGGGCGCTCCATGACAGGTCTGCATGGAAAAAGCTCTGACCCTTTTTCAGTGCATCACACTGCTTTCTCTTTCCTCCAGTGCCTCATTATTCAAGATTATTTGATGTTCTCCAGCTTTTAAAATAATCATTTTCCGCCTACGCAGAACATCCTGCAGAGACATTGAGTTTCCAGTGGGAACAGAGGGGAATAGTTATTCTAAAAATGAAGAAATGGGCTCCTTTTTATGGGGGGAGCAGGGAGTGTTGCAGAACTTCTGTAACAATATAAGAATCTGCTTGTGCCCAGGCTTTAAAAAAAAGTATAGTAAAAATGTCGCGTGCCGACTTATTGCTGTCGCCAAGACCCTTGCCCTATTGTCTCCAACCCTTTATTCCCTAGCCCCCGTTATGGTGGTAGCATTTTTACTTCCATTCATTCAAAACACACACACACACACACACACACACACACACACACACACACACAGATAGATTAGTAAATGCAAAATCATATAAGGAAACAGATGAACACGTGTGTAGAGAAACAGAACAGTGCCATCGTCTCTGAAGCTCTTATATCCTTCCCTATCCCATTATCCCATCCCAGTCTCTTCTCCCTTATGAGTAACTAGACTAAAATTTTGTGGTGATGATTTTGTTTCTTTCTATTATAGTTTTACCGCTCATATTTATAGCTCTTAAAAACTTATTAAGTTTTCTAAGTTTTAAATTTTATATAATTGCAGTTATACTGCATATCTCTGATATATTTTATGAATTCATGTGTACATATGAATCTTAGGGAGGGGTGTGTGTGTATGTGCATGTGTGTATTCCTAAAATTCATTCGTCTTATTATGCTCTGGTTTACTTTTTCTGTGTGATAGATTCCACTTTGTGGCTATAGTGCATGTTTTCATTCTGCATTGGAGGCCATTGGAACACTCACCTGGCCTCCTCCCTGCCTCACACTGGCCTTCTCCCTGCCTCACACCGCATCCCCTTTCCCACATGTAAGAGGATCAGGAGCTTGACGCACACACACTGGTTGGGGAGCTCTGCTGCAGGCTATATACTTAGGAGAGTTACTGCTTGGTCATAAAATAACAGATTGTTTTCCATGGAGGTTGGATACATGTACAGTCCCACCAGCAATGTGAAGAAGTTGCATTTGTTTCACTTTTTCTCCAGAGTTTGGTATTGTCAGACTTTTTAGTTTGTTGTTCGTGAAATGGTATCTGGTGGTGGTTTTTATTTGCGTTTCCCTAGTTACTGATAAAATTGAGTAAGAATATTTCCTCTTCTGTTACAAACCTGTTCAAGTATTTTGCCTATTTTTTCTGTATGTTTTTAGTCTTTTCTAACTGATTTTAGGAGTTCTATATATATCCTACATAGTGATCAGTTACATGGAAATATCTTCTCCCAGTTTGGGACTAATCTGGTATTTTTTTTATGAACATTTGTTTTTTGAACAGAAATTTTTAGATTTAATGTAGGCAGATGAATTGTTGTTTACAGGTTTGCTTTTTTATCTTACTCAGGAAATTCTTCCTAACTCTAGGATAATTAAATAAATGCCCTTGCATTGTCTCCTACAATGAGTATGCTTAAATTTCTATTCCACATGGAATTTATCTTTGGTGTATGGTGTTAGATTCACAGTTTTCATGTAAATATCTGGTTGTTTCATAATACATTGCTCTTATCAATTTCTTTGGATTTAAGCAAATAATATTTGCTCATAATTCTTTCTCTCTGACTTTTCATGGTCTGCCTAAGCCCATCCACCTTTGGGTGGCAAAATGAGTTTTGCTTTGTCTAATTCATCCATATTTCGAAAAGTTTTTTGGTGGGTTTAAATTTCTAGATCGGCATTTTTTTTTTTTTGAAGGTGTAACTGTCATCTTCTTGGCTTCTACTATTGCTATTAAAAATTTAGCTAGCTATCAACCTTATGTTTTATTACTTTATGGGTAATCTCTCTTGTCTCTGAGTGCTTTTGAGATCGCTCTGCTTTAGTGTCCTACAGTATCACTGGGTGTCAGGTATGGATTTTGTTGGGCTTCGTAGAAGCTGAGGCTAAGTGCCTTTTCTAATTTCCATCTCTTTGTCTCTCTGCACTATATTCTGGATAATTTTTTTAGATCGACCTTCCAGTTAATTACTTTTTCAACTTTGTCTAATGTGTTAAGTCAGTTTTGATTTTTAATTTCAACTATTATATTTTTCAGTTTTAGAAATTTTATTTGGTTCTTTTGGAACTCCCATCCATCATTTTGATAGTCCCCTGCCGCTTATTGTTTTAATGCCTCTTAAGCATACCGAACATACTTACCTTATCTTCTTTGCTGATATTTCCAGTCTCTGAAACCTTTGTAGATATGATTTCTTCTGCATTCAGATTCTTGGTGCCTTGTTTCTTTGTGTGTTTTACAATTTTTGACTGCTAGTTCCTGGTACTTTTATCTGTGGGGAATAGTTTGAAGCCTGGATCAAAGATGAATTTCTCCAGAAGGAATTTGCCTTTGATTCTATCAGGGACCTGGAGGAACAGTTAGCCCTAGAATCAGTTTAAACTAAAATCTGCACTTAAGGTTTTTAGGCAGCTTGCTTAGTGTTAATTCCTGGCTGCAAAAGGTTGCGAAAACCAGCTTATGATCACAAATTCTCAGGGATGCAATTTTTTCTTTACTCCCAACACCAGGGTTTGAGGCAGGTGGGCAGTTTTGCTCACTGCCCTTTGAAGGAGAGGCATGGGGCATGTTAGTGGCTCTCTTCCTTCACAGTGAGGGTGCAATCCTTGGGATCTCAGCTTCAAGTCTTGGAGAAGTGGGCTCCTGTTAGACTCCCCATTTAAACCTAGGCTTCTGGTATTTTTTTCTCCACACCTCAGAGCCTGCAGAAACTAAGGTTCAGGATTCCTGAGGTTCCTTTGGTATCTTTGGATAAAGCTGGCTTCAGAGCTCTCATTACTTCTCTGGCTTACTGCTTTTTGTTTTCAGCAAGAGGTTTAGTTAGGCACCTTTGTTTGTTTGTTGTCTCTAGTTCTGGTGCATAGCTCTGGGCTGCAAAGAGGTGTTGGTGGGATGCCGTTACTTACCTGTTTTTCTGTTTTCCAGCTCTCCGGGAGATGCTGCATAACCACTCGTTTGTGGGCTGTGTGAATCCTCAGTGGGCCTTGGCACAGCATCAGACCAAGTTGTACCTTCTCAACACCACCAAACTTAGGTAAATCAGTGAGCACGTGAAAAGAGCAGAGCTCCTAGTAGCATGGTCCAGGAGGCGCAGGCACAAAAACATGGAGAGTGGCTTGACGGAGTCGGAAAGGGCCCAGACTTTGTAGTCAGACAGATGTGGTTTCAAATCCAGGCTCAACCATTTACAGATAACGTGACCATGGACAAGTCCCTTTCCAACACAGATTTACAGATTTCTCATCTGTAAATTGGGATAAACTTGCAGAGTTTTGTGCAGATGAGAAATGACAGGAGAAGCCTAGTGTTTGGTGGGTGCTCAGTGCTCAGTTAATGTTGGCTGCTGTGAACCAGGTGTCGAGGGCTTAATGCTGGTAGAGGATTCTAGCATCTGTTGCATGCAACAGGGTACTGTCGAGAATGCAAGGGAAAGAAGACCTCCTTCCTCCTGGTCTCAGGAATATGGCAGAAGCTTACTCTAGCCACCAAATAAACCAGTGGGATTGATGAGCAAGGGAAGGGTGATCCCAGCGTGCCATTTGCTTGGTGCATATCCAGTAACATTTCTATTGATGGCTTCCAAGGACCTTGGTGGATGACTCCTGTTGAGCAAGAACCTGTATCAAATATGTTCTCATATTGGTAGTACAGTTGGGAGGGAGCTGCCCCCTTCCATCTACAAGACATCACTTGTCCACTGTGGGACTCTTTTCCACTAAGTGCTGCTGTGGCCTCACAGCGCTGCTTGGCCCTGTGAGTGGGGCAGCCACCACGTGTTGCTTGGAGTTGGCCCACGAGATACAAATCTGGTTAAGCTCCCTAACCTAGCAACGCCCCAGCCCAGCAGCTCGCCCTTGGCACACGTACCTCCTCCGACAACGGCACTCATGCCTCCTGGGCTTGGAAACCTTTTGGCGCAGCTCTGTTCAGGGCCCATTGTCCTTGAGGATCCTCAGGCTTGTACAGTGAGCTGACTCGTATTGACTTATTGGGAATTCTATGCTCCCTATTTTTTCCCCAGCATATTAAGTGCAAGATTTCCAAGCCTCCAAATCACAGTTTTGTTCAGGTTATTTCATTTCACAGTTAAGAATCCAGAATTTGAGCCGTTGATGTGAATGTTTTCCCAGTGAGAATGTAAAGAAGTGCAGAGAGAGACCAAGTTCAGAGAGCATTATCTAGATTCAGCTCCTTCATATCCCACTTTACTTACTCTTAACCTGAGACAAGTCAGTTACTCTCTGGGTGCCACAGTTTCCCTACTGTAATGCAGGCATAGCACATGCTTTGTCTACTTTGACAAAATGAAAAGCCTTTAAACAAGTTCTGTATGGTTCAAATTGCATTAAGAACTATAAAGTAGCATTTATTTCAATTCTGTATTTTTGTGAGTAATTCAGTATATTCTATATGTCCCAGCTGCTTTTGGAAAGTTGCCAGCCAGTGCTGCATCCTAAAGCACATAGCACAGTCTCATTGTGCCATGTGTCCACTCCTGACTGTTTAGGGGGTCTCCTTGCCCTCCTCCACATTCCGTATCACTTTTAATGGTGAGTCGTAAAAAGTGGGATTTGTAGGATTCTAATGGGAAAAAGGCAAGCAAATAAAAACTTAAATTTCATTACAGGATGTCAGAAACCTTTCATAGCACCAGAGGGGTGAGGACAGAGCAGGGGTGATAATGAGGCAGACTTGGTATTCGCACTTGAACTTGGCGGGCGTGGAGGGGGCCAACCTGAGCCCTAGCTTCAGTGCAGGCCACAACCCAGCTCTTTGGGGGAAAGGCCATGTGGGTAGACTGTAGAACAGTCCCGCAGCAGGGCAGGACCGTCTCCGCGTCCTGCCCGTGTTCAGGGGCTTAATTCTCCCTTTGCGCCTGCTGCTGGCCTCTCATGCATGGATTCAGCTTTTCCTTCAAGTCACTTCATTTTTATTTCCAGTGAAGAACTGTTCTACCAGATACTCATTTATGATTTTGCCAATTTTGGAGTTCTGAGGTTATCGGTAAGTTTATTTCCTGCTTCTCATTTCTGAAATTTCAACAACTGGTCATTTCTGAATAGAATAGTTTTACCTTAGTTATAATATATTAAATTTTCTAAGTATGCTTAGGATAGTTTCTTGTTTTATGATTTACATATGGAGGTATCTTTAATGATAATAGTTTTATACAAAGCAAAACAATCATTTGGTAGCCAACTTAAACAATGTTTATTAATTATAGAAATTAGTATATCTACTTAAGAAAACTTGGAAAGAGATAAAAATAGAAATGTTCTCTAAAGCCTGTGACCTAAACAAAATCCCAACCAACAACTTTAGCCCATTTCTTCCAAGACTTTTTCATTGCCTAATTTTAAAATTAATATACTACACACCTGTGTAATTTCATATTTCTTTTTTATGTGTGCCATACTCTACAAAAAAGCCTTATGGAATTTTTATTGGGATTGCATTGAATCTGTAGATCAATATGAAGAGAAAAATCTTTTTTTTCTCTCCCCCTCAGAAAATCTTTTGTTAGATTTATCCCTTAATATTTCACATTTTTTGATGCTATTGTAATTGGCATTTAAAAAAAATTTCCAATTGTTAGTTGCTAGTATCTAGAGATACAGGTACTTTTGTATATTGATCGTGTATCTTGCACAACCTCATTAAACTCACTTATTCTAGTAACTTTTTTTATAGATTTCATCAGATTTTCTATGTAGATGATCATAGTATCTGTAAATAAAGAAAGTTTTATTTCTTCCTGTCCAGTCTAATCTGGATGCTTTTTTTTTCTTTCTCTCACTTAATTGCACTGGCTAGAACCTTAGTACAATGTGGAATAAAATTGCGAGAATGAAAATCCTTATCTTGTTCCTGATCTTAGAGAGAAAACATTCAGTCTTTCACCAAAAACTATGCTTTCTGCTGTAAGTAGAGGTTTTTGTAGCTGCCCCGTATGAAGTTGTGTTTGCTTAGAATTTTTATTCAAGAATGGATGTTGAATTTTTTCACCTGCTTTTTCTGTATCTGTTAAAATATATGGTTTGGTTTTTTTAGTTCGTTAATATAGTGAGTTATATTGTTTTTCATATATTAAACCAGTCTTGCATTTCTGGGATGAACCTTGCTTGTACCTGATCTATTATCCTTTTTATATTATTGAAATTGATTTGCTAAAATTTTGTTTATGATTCTTACATCTGTGGTCATGAATGAACAATATTGGTTTGTAGTTTTCTTGTATTATCTTTGTCAGGTTTTGGTATCAGGGTAATCTGGTCTCATGGAATGAGATGGTCAGTAGTCCCTCCTTTTCCGTCTTCCAAAAGATTGTGTAGAATTGGCGTTTATTTCTTAAATGTTTCGTAGAATTCACCAGTGAAGCCATTTGAGTCTGAAGCTTTCCGAGGAGGGAGGTTTTTAACTAAAAATTCAATTTCTTTCATAGATAGCGATCTATTCGGGTTAACTTTTTCTTCTTAAATCAGCCTTGGTACTTGTTTCTTTCAAAGAATTTGTTCATTTAGGTTTTCAAATTCATTGGCTTGAAGTTGTTTATAATATTTATTATTCTTTGAATTTCCATAGATCCATAGTGAAATAACCTCTCTCATTCTTATTCTTGATAATTTATATTCTCTTTTTACTTCATCAATTGGCTAGAGGTTTGTCAGTTTTATTGATCCCAAAGAACTGACTTCTATTTCACGGATTTTTCTTTTTTTGATTATTTCATTGATATCTGCTCTGATCTTTACTATTTCCTTTCTTCTACTTATTTTAGGTTTAATTTGTTCTTCTATTTCGCATTCCTCACGGTGGAAGCTGAGGTCCCTGGTTTGCAATCTTTCTTTCCTACAAATTTTGATAAAATGCTTATATTTTCGTTCAGTCCAAAATACTCTATAATTTCTTTTTCTTTTTTTGACCCTCAGGTTATTTAGAAGTATGTTATTTGGTTTCTGATTACTGGAGAGATTCCAGAGATTTTGTTATTGATTCCTACCATTTGGTCAGAGAACATATTTGAATCCTTTTACACTTGTCGAGATGGCTTATGGCGCAGAGTACGGTCTATGTTGATAAATGTCTCATATGCACTTGGAAATAATTTGTCTTCTGGTCTCGTTGAGTAGAATGTTCTATAAATGCTCAAATCTTCTATGTCCTGGTTGTTTGTCTACTTGTTCTATCAGTTATTGTGGATTTGTTGTGAAAGGGGTATAATTGTGAATTTGTCTGTTTCTCTTTGCAGTTCTGTGAGTTTTACCCTTCATATTTTAAAGCTCTGTTTTTGAGTGTATAAACATTTAGGATTATTTGGTCCTTTTGAATAATTGAAAAATATTATGAAAAAATAAGAACAGTGTACTATGAGTTTGTAACATGTAAAGAGAAAATGTGTAACCACAGAAACCATGTCAGAAAGATGTAAGAAAATTTAGGCATCTTATTTTTAACGATAGATTTTAGTCTTCTTCCTGATCAGATAATTTACTTGAAATGTCATTGTATTTAACTTATTCACCCTCCTCTTGCTTTAGTTATGGATAAGGCAGTAGAAAGAAATGAATGATCTGCTTGGTGATTTTCTGTAAATTTGAAAGTAAGTGGAGTCCTTAAAGCTACACAAAAAGAAAGTGCCTCCTCACGGCCTCACCCATCGCACCTGTTCAACGGGTTGTCTGTCTTTCACATCTTCTCTGTTGAAAGGGCCATGGGTGGAGAAGGAGGTTTTGTGGTGCATTTTGTTGTTTCCATGCGAAGTGTTAGATTGGTGGGTTCTACCTCCTGCTGTGGTCATGGTTTTGCGGCTTTTCTGACACTGGTCTCGTGGGAGCTCAGGCTCCATTTAGGCGCCCTGTTAACATTTGCTGCCTAACGTTCTTGCTGCTCCCAGGAACCGGCACCGCTCTTTGACCTTGCCATGCTCGCTCTAGACAGTCCCGAGAGTGGCTGGACAGAGGAAGATGGCCCCAAGGAAGGACTTGCCGAATACATAGTTGAGTTTCTGAAAAAGAAGACTGAGATGCTCGCAGACTACTTCTCTTTGGAAATTGACGAGGTGCTTGACAGCCATTTTTATGTCTCTTGTATTCTTCAGATAAGAATCGAGTTCTGTAGTTGATCCAAGTTCAGGAGGAGACCCGACATTTGCATTTCTATTTACACAACAGTTTTATCACCCATTCGGGCCCATTCCTGTTCCCAGGGTGAAGGACACAGGCAGGAGGGAGGGCTGAATCCCACAGCCCCTGCGGGCCACAGTGAATGCGATGATGCTGAACCACGCACTCTCCTCCTACCCCTTGATCTTTGGGGTTTTTGTTCTTGATATGTTCTTAGGTTGGTGAGCACATCTGACGAAAAGGTTGTTCTGCTACATATCAGGACAAAATCTCTTTTAAATGTTTAGCTCTCCTGTCCCCATTGTGTAGCCCAATCATACACCTGGTCACCAGAATGACAGGTATGAGGACAGTCACGATCTTGAGGCGGGTCTGTGGGAATGGAATTTATTTAAACTGTAATAGCATCATCTCTTGTCCCCTCATCTTGACCTTTTTTCTGCAAGCAGGAAGGGAACCTGATTGGATTACCCCTTCTGATCGACAACTACGTGCCCCCATTAGAGGGTCTGCCTATCTTCATTCTTCGACTAGCCACTGAGGCAAGTGACCAAGCCATTAACAAGTATGTGGGTGCTGGGGGTAGGAGGCACCGGGCCCCACCTTTACTTGGCATGATAAAGGTGTAAAGGGTAAAATACCTAAAGGCTCCCTCCCATCCCCATCTACCCGCAAGCAATATTCAGCGGTTCCAATTTGTAGCTTTAATGCCTAAAAAGTCGCATTTAGTTTTAAAGTTGTGTGATCTCTATTTAGAATGAAATGTGTTTGAAATGTATACATATGTTGAGGTATTGAATTCTCTTTGAATTAGGTGAACTGGGATGAAGAAAAGGAATGTTTTGAAAGCCTCAGTAAAGAATGTGCTATGTTTTACTCCATCCGGAAGCAGTACATATCTGAGGAGTCGACGCTCTCAGGCCAGCAGGTACTGTGCAGATGCATGCTGGCACCCAGGATGAGATGGGCCCTCACACCACCTTCAGATGAAACGTGCCCATCTCTAAATTCCTAGGATTTCATTACACATAAGGTTTAAACACAATGGTCAGCTTTCATTCATGAGTTTTTTCTTCTGCTGGAGATCAGTTAGATAGTGATCCCACTGTCAACTGTAAAAACATAAGCTATCACAGTAAGAGATGGGAGGTTGAGTTAGATTGTCCAGGGCCAGAGGGTCCTATCCCCCAGTGTTAGTCCTTAAGTGTAGCCACAGTCCTCAGAGTCCAGGCCAGTCTCCCCAGTTTCTTTTAGCTTTTGTCTTATTCTACACCTGACCACTGCTTTCCCAAGAAAACGGAGCTAGACTGAGTGAGGTCAGACGCCAGCTTTTCTTATGGAAGGTCAGCTTGATGCAAAAAGGGCCTGGGTTCCTTATGCTTCCTCGTCACTTTCCAATCAGATGACAGTGTTTTTCAAACAACAGTTTCGGAGGGTTTGGCTGGGTGAGGGCCGTGGAGATTGAAATCGTCTTAAGAATTAAAAGTAGTAACCTTACATCCATAACCATGCTTGGTGATTACTTACAGTCATCCTCTGAGGTGAAGTGATACACTCGTTTCACAGGTGAGGAAACGAAGGGACAGGTGGCATGTACAAGGGTTCCCAGAGCCTGTAGGTGTTGGAGCAGAGATTCAGTCCTAGGTCCTGTTGGCCAGAGCCCCGGAGACTATCTCAGGCCAGTGGAGGCGGTAAGGCAGCACATTTACCGAACTGTGCTGAGAGGATGGCATTTGACTGAGAAAATTTACTTCAACGAAAGGATGGATGAGAAAGAACATTTTCTTGTCCATGAGACAGCTAAGGCTCAGATGTGGGAGAGGAAGGGCGGAGCATAATAATCCTCATTGTTTTCATTTCTTAACCTGTGGAGCTTTTTGAAAACAGGGCTGCATGAAGACCCCCAAATTTAGTGGTGCTATCTGAACATCAGAATCGGGATCAGACGTTGTATTAGATCCTGCCAAAACAAACTCCTTCTCCCTGCATGGGAACTTGGTTCCAGGGGAGAAGGTCTCATGAGAGCTGTGGCTTCCTTCTTTTCCCCCATCTTGTCTCTCATGTTCAGGCTGATAGGCTCCCTGGGAGACTGGCCCAGAGGATGCTTCACAAGCACGAGGGAGTACAGGCCGCTAAAAGCTACCAAGACTTTCCCAGCCCAGTGCATGTCTGCCAGGATGCCAGTGTACGTTGGGATGCACACAGGGGGGTTTATGACATCAAACATGTCTTCCAGAGTGAAGTGCCTGGCTCGACTGCAAACCCCTGGAAGTGGACTGTGGAACACATTGTCTATAAAGCCTTCCGCTCACACCTTCTGCCCCCTAAACATTTCACGGAAGATGGAAACATCCTGCAGCTTGCCAACCTGCCTGATCTGTACAAAGTCTTTGAGAGGTGTTAAATGTGGTCATTTGTGGACTCTGCGTGTGTTGTTCTTCCTTTGTATCCTGATGTTGGTAGGTCTCAAGGTTGAAGTCTCACACTAACTAGTAGCACTCCATATGCATGGTGAGTTGACTAAATAAATAGTCAGATGTGTCTAATATTATTTCTTATTTAATTTCATTAAACTTGAAAGTTTTTCAGATTGATTTTTAGTTAGTATATATCTGATTGTGTTGAAGAATCCCAAAAGTAATTTGCAAACCCCCTGAGCATCTGATAAGAATTCCAAAAAGTGCTTGAAAATTTCATAGATCATGCGATAGATGTTATTTCAGGTGCCTTTTAAAAGAGGTCCTGAACCTATTAGAGGCTCTGATGACACTGCCTATGGAGAAAGCTAAATTTATAATCTGTTAATACCTTCAGTAACCAAAGAGTAATGAATTTATTCTTTATTTAAAAAAAAGACGAGGAGAAAATAGTCCTTGTCCAATATGAGTTTTTTTAAGGTAGCCTACTATGTTAATGACTTATGACTACTACCAGCTTAAGATAAAGAAAACTCTAGGTATTCTTATTTGAAGAATGATGTAAAAATACAAACTTAAACTATAAGTGCCATTAAAATAAGCTACTTTAATACTAACCTGCATTAATAGAAACAAATGTGCAGTGTGCTAGGGAGGAAAAATGCCTATAGTTTGGAGGTAAAATCCAGATTTCAAGACTCAAATGAAGAAAGTTCTTTTGGAAAGAACAGAACTCTATCTTATGAAGAAATGGAGCCATTCCATGTGGAAAAGACGGAGCCAACAGACAGACACATTTGTTGTGCCACAAAAGAGGCAAGATGAGGTTCTAACACTTAGAACTTCCAAAAGGTAGACCAGGGCATCTCAGAAGTGAGAGTCCAGGAGCCTGGGAGGGGCGCAGGCTGAGTGACCACGGGTGAAGAGGAAGAGGGGTTTCCGAGGCCTCTAGGGCTGGACCACACAGTGTATTGGTTCCAACTGTGGGATTCTAGGGTAAATCTGCAGTTGAGACATGCCACCCAACTCCTACACAAACAAGTGTGGTTACTACTACTAGAAAGAAAATCTATAGGAAATCATCTTAGTTCAGATTGGTTTCCATATTTTAAAAACAAAGGGCTAATTATTCTAAAGAAGGGAATAATTATTAGAGGTTTTATTCACATTTGAGTTAACTTTATTATCTAGTTTCTGGTCTAATTTAGTCTTATGAGACCTTGTTTCATAAGATTTTCCTAAATATTTTTTCTGTGTAAACACTGAAGATACAATAATCATTTCCACAAAATCACCTTGATTCTGTGAGCAAAAGCGAATCACAAATCCTGCAAAGTGGCTACTCTCGATGATAAAAACTTCTTGAACTGGGTACCTTTAGAGATGATATGAAAGTTCTTAAAAAGTTCTATATTCCAGATCATTTTTCCTTAGAAAGAGAAGAGAAGCAAGGTAAGGGCATGGTTGCCATGATTTGCTTTAAAGGCCCCGCTAACAAAATGTGCCAGTAGCCAACTGTGGTCAGCAAAAGGGTGTATTTAATAGAATCTTCAGGCAGATTTCCCACCTGCCTGCCCTGCCCTCCTCCCCACTGGGCTTGTCTGAGGTTTCATTCCATAAAGCAGCAGCAGATGAAATACTTTACTAAATACAGCACAGCTGATGTTGAAGACTAAGGACCCTACTCTTACTCTAAGAGTGTTAGGCCTCGGACTTCCCCTGCCCCACGCAATAAAGCAAGTTTTATATACACTCCCCATATCTTTTTCTAACATTTTCTTATATAAATATTTTACAAAAAAAGTCTTTTCCTCCAAACATATAAATTTGAATGAAACATATATTCCCCACCTGTGAACTCTTCTTCACTAAAATATAAATGCTATCCGATATTAAGGGTAAATGTCTTGACCACTGGAGAGAGCTGAAGTCTGAATTGCACTGTGGGGAAGGCACTTGTGTTTTCTGAGGTCTCCAGCAAGTATCTCAGCGCTCACAGAATCGCTGTCCTCTAGAACCCGGGCCAAGGCCTCCGAGTGCCCAGTCACTGAGGCAGCTGGGGGAAAATGGCGAGTAAACTTGATTTTAGAATTATAGAAATAAAAAATAAAAAACATCATGGACCAGTTCTTAGTCTAGAATCAAACTACAAACAAAATCCAAAGTGTTCATCCATGAAGATTCAAAACTGTTTCATTCTCTCATAAATTATAAAATACAAAGGTGGCTATGTTAATGACAAAACTCAAACAGTACTGAAAAGGCTTTGTGTCAATGGACAAAAAGTCAGTCCCTCTGGGTGGAGCCCCAGAAGTGGCCCCCAGGTGGAAGGGTGGCCTCTCTATTGCTGGGCCAGAAGTGCTGTCCTATTGGCCTTCATCTTCTCCAGCCGCTTGGCCAGGTGGCTGTTGGTCATCTCCATCTCCTCAATCTTGTCCAATGCTGTTCGTAACTGGAGACAGGAAGGACTCAAGTCACTTCACAGGGTCAGAAAGAAAACCCAGGAACTTTATTTTCAACTTTCTGGGAAACAGAAGCACTGCTAACTGACGGCCTTGCACAGCATCCCACAGCTGAAATTGTTTTTTTCAGTCCGCAAGAGGTTAAATAATGATGCTGAGCATTAAACACGGACAGGAAATACAGAAGTTGGAGAAACAGACCTTATCTAAAACAAAAATAAAAACTATCCTTTTTCTTATTATCAAAGTGACCAAAACTTTAAATGGCAATTACTATGCAGGTCAAAAACCAACAAGAGAATAAGTGACTCCACTGCTGTTTCCTTAAGACTGGACCCATGATCAACTTCCTTATGCAGCAAAGAATTATTTCCAGAGGAATTTTTCTTTTTAGGAATGTATTCCAGGAAGCATATAAAAACAAAATACCTCTCGTTGTAGCTTTCTCTTTTCCGCCTTCAGGTCATCCTCCACTTTCTCAGCATTCTCGGCAGCGGTTTTATATCTGAGCACCTGTCCCTCGAGCCGATTAATCTGTAAATATGAGAACAGGGGCCTCTGGTAATGGGCACTGGGAGTCACTCCTTTTCTGCAGCCAACGTGGAAATGCAATGTCATTAAAATTCGGAGTAATCTAACAGTAACAAGTCCCCTTAGGGTGAGTCATAAGTCCTCTCAGAACCCAACTGCTATTTATAAATCAAGGAATGTCCCCAACGGATTACAGCTGTAGAGTTATTATAGGGCAGATTTCCCATATTAAGTTTTATAATGACTATATTGTTTAAGCGCCAAAGTAACATCGCAGGAGGAGACTCACTGAATGGAAAAGTTTTTAGACGTTTTGAAATGTACCATAAGGCATTTTGTTATAAACTACAATCTTCTTGAATCCTCGTGAAATATCTACAATAAGAAATATAGCTACAATTTTCTACATTTTTACAGAAAACAGAAGGCTGAAGTGCCCTGCCAGGTGCTCTCTGCTGGCTTTCCCTCTTTTAATATAGAGCTTTTCTAGAGATCCAACTATAAAGGCAGCCCAAAGAAACCCAGGCACTCATGGGGTTAGCCAGTAAGATGTAGGAAGCAGATGTGTTTTCAAGGAATTTTAATCATTCGGTACCATATAGAAGTACTTACACTTTGTTCTAAGGTGGTTATATCTTGTTCTGCTTTTGAAAGCTTAAACTTGTATTCACTAATTTGTCTATTGGCATCTCCTAGAACAGAAGAGAATAATGAATGAATCATCTCTCAGGTAAAGTCATCTGAATCATCTCAGGCAGTGACACCCCGTGCAGCACCAGAGAGGACCATGCAGTTTAAGAAGACAAAAAATGCACACAGGGCAAGCACAGCATCTCGGGCAGCCGAGGCTCTGGAACTGAGAATACTACGAGAAGCTCTAGCACTTGTGTGTAACACCATCCCTTGGATCAGGAGTAGAAGAACGTTCAGTATTCACCCTATGGTGTGTATAGGTAGCGCACTGAACAGTTGCTGAGTCTTATCTGCAGCCCTGTGGCCCAGGGAGCCTCTGTGACCACAGGACTGGGCCCTCTGGTTTCCCTGGCCACAGCCCTGGCCTCCCCCACCTCCCAGTACTCCTGCTCTTTACACCTCAAGTGTCCCCTTCTCCCCTCTGATTTAAGTCTTAAGCAGCCTTCAAGGTTACACTAAATTTTCATCTCCTTCATGACTCTCCTTAGTTAACTGTAACTTCTTCCCTTGTTACATTTTATTTGTTCTCTCTTTTTTAACATTTATCATGCTTTCTTAACATTATATATGTATGTAAGGAGAGGGGCTCTGTCTTAGCATTGTGGAATCTACTCTGTGTCTAGCCAAGTACTTTGCACATAGCATATGCTTAATAAATATTTGCTTTTAAAAGCATGATAATGTGATAGGTAGAGCTATAAATACTAAATATATATTTGACCTGAGAATTAAATCATTTTTTAAAAAGTTTAGAAATGACAGAAAAAAAATTCCCTCCAGCAAGCCGAATTTAACAAAAATCACTCTATGTAATGATTATAGGGTAGGAATTATAAGGCTTAGAAGAGATCAACCAATTATAACCCAAGAACTTTTCTGTTGTTCCACATAACTAAGGTTATAACTACCTTTAAAATCTTCAGTGCAAAAAGCTGTTCTAACTGGATACAGTCACCCTAAAAGTAATGGAATTATAAACCTGCTCCTCAAAAGCCACATCTGGGAGTCAAAGAGAGCAATCTCCAGTCCTGGTCTCTAAAACAGAAGCTTCAGGATCTTAGTTTTTAATTCTTCATCCCAGCAATTTATTATCAAAATGTGCTGCTGCTCTCTCGCTCTCCAAACCACCCATGCCTTCCTGTTTTCAAGTATAAGTCCTTCACCTCAGCCTTTTCACACATTTTGAAATTCCATTCCAAAACACCCTACCCAACAGCCAGGCAGTGTTCCTTCCAGCCCTTCCAGTACAGGGAGGCTGCCCACTTCTGTCTTTACCAGCCAGGCCCAGCCTGGTCGTGCTCAGCTCACCTTCGTGTATGGCTCTGGCTGGTACTTTTCTCTACTTCACACATAAATGCATGCGCATTCCCCCTTAATATGATTCCTTTTGATGTTGCTGCTTTGGGCAATCTATTTAAAACCTATCCCCCACTCCCTCTCTAAGACTGTTGGTAGCCATTGTGCTGGTTCAGCTCACCATCACAGTCTCCTAACTAGTCAACCGGCACTTTTTCATGCTCCTGTCTTCATCTACCCTCCATGTCAAAGTGATATTTCTACAACAAAATATGCACCAGGAGGTATCACAAGGGTCCTTACTGATATCCAATAAAGGAAATGACATTAACCTCAAGAGTTGGTATTAATAGTATTAATAAGCATTAATCCCAAAAGTCATTTCTATTTAGCCTAATTCAGAATATTTAGAGGAAATGTTCATGGAATAACCAATATTTTTAAATAAGTTATCAGAAAAACCACTGTCCAAATTGGAAAAATAAAAGTCTTCCCATCCGTGAATTATATAGCTGCGGTCCCCAACCTTTTTGGCACTAGGGACCGGTGCTCCTGTGAAAATCTGACACCTGATGATCTGAGGCGGTGATGCTAGCACTGAGGAGCGGCTGCAGATACAGTTGAAGCTTCGCCTGCTCCCTCGCCGCTCTCCTCCTGCTGTGCAGCCCAGTTCCTAACAGGCCACAGACTGGTACTGGTCCGTAACACTGGGTTTGGGGACCCTTGTTATACAGTATCTAAGTATATATGAATTGTTTCTGAACTCTCCCTACCATGGGAATTACTGTGAATACATTAGGCATTTTAAAATAACATGGGGTCAAAATTAGAAAGGGAGAAAAACTGGGATCATTCAGGTACACTGAATAGGCCTACTTTGTATCCTTGTTTTAAATTCCATCTAATAAAAATTAATTTGAATTACCAAAAAGCTTCTGAGAAAATTTTGAAACTTTGAGTTAGTACCAAATATATCCCTCCAATTATTTATTCTAAGATAAATTCCATGAAAAAAATTATAACTAGAATGGGTGCTGCATTGAGCTTCATGTTGACACAGGTATAGCAGAGGACCGTCAGGATGTCACTATTTGCAAAATGTTTCTAGAAATCACTTCGCCTAGCAGGGGGAAAGTCCTCTCATTATCCCCTGAAGCACACAGGAACTTCTGCTGGCTCCACCACTGACCAGGACTGCTCTTTTGGACTAACGGAGGACTAACCGATCTCTGGGATGCAGCTTTCCTCGACTACTGTGAATTACAAGACGTTAGCAGCCAGTTTACAGTCCCGCTCCTGGGACTGGCCTGTCGTCCCCCAGGACCTACTCTGCATTTCGATGAACTGCAAGTCTGAACCGTTCTGCAGCGCGGCCAGGTCCCCCGCCGTGCCATCGCTCCTGGAGCACTTCTGCCGCTCCTCCTCCAGCTGCAGCTTCAGTTTTCTAATCTGAAGTAGAAACAAGGCTCGTCAGGAAGAGCCAGTCCCCCAAAGGAAGCAGATGCTTGGCCCAACGGCCACATCATAGAGCATGGCTGATCCTTATGAGCCAAAACGCTCGCCAGAATGATGTTCTTGTGTGCCCATTATGGGGGATGCACTGTTAAAGGTGCTCAAGACAATCTATGTACAAATACCAGAAGGACTGGGCATGAGGCCCAGGTGTCCCATTAATTATTTTATTATTATTATTTTATTATTTCTGTAGGTTTTTTGTACATCACTTCTCAGTATTTTTTGTTCCTTTTATTAAAAATGGAAATTCTATGGGCAGTTAGATGTTTTTGTTTTGTTTTAGAGTCAGTTTAAATATTCTTATTTGGAAATTTTTCTGTATACAGGAATAATTGGAAATACATTTTTGAGTTTAGCTACGAAGTCTACCTTATTTTACCCAAAGTAAAAGATGTTCATAGTAGCTCATTCATAATAATCAAAACTAAAAATAACCCAACTGTCCATCAATGGGAGAATAAACAAACTGGTACATTTATACAATGGCATTACTACCAGGCATAGTAAAGGAAAGTACTACTGATACATGTAACAACATGGCTGAATCTCAAAACAGGTATGCTGTGTGAAAGATGTGTTCCAGTTATCTGAAATTCCAGAAAATATGAACTAATCTATAGCGACAAAAGCATCGATCAGTGGTTGCCTGGAGAGGGAGGGAGGGAGGCACAGGAAAGAAGGTTTACAAAGGGACACAGATACTCCTGGGGAGTTACGAACATTTTCACCATCTTAACTGTGGTGACCATTTCATACCCCAAGTTCATGATGCTGAAGTCCCAACCTCCAGGACTCCAGAAAGAGAGACATTACAGATGCAATTAGTTAGGCTGAGATGAGGTCACATTGGAATAGGATGGATCCCTAATCTAGTATGACTCGTGTCCTTATAAAAAAGAATGCCAGGTAAAGAGACAGACACATACGGAGGGAAGACAATGTGAAGATGCAGAGAATGCTATCTGTGAGCCAAGGGATGAGAGAGATGGCCAGTAAACCACCAGAAGCTAGAAAAGAAGCATGAAAGAGATTTCCCTTCATGAGCCTCTGAAGAAAACAACACTACCGATACCTTGATCTGGCACCTCTACTCTCCAGAACTGTGAGACGATACATTTCTGTTGATATAAGTCAACCTGTTTGTGGTACTTTGTCATGGCAGCCTGAGGAAACTAACAGAAACTAACATTTGTACACTTTAGCATGTACAGCTTATTTGACACCAGTTAGACCCTAATAAAGCTGGGGGTTTTTAATTTGCAAAATAAAGAAACTAAAAAGAAACTGGGTGGGAAAACAATAAGGCCCAGTGGAAAGAAGAGTCCCATACAAGGAAAATGAGATGAGGTGAAGAGAGATGTACTAAAGGCTGCGGTCTCGTCTCTACCCCTGAATGCAGGCAGCTGGGCCTGGACCCTCAGGCAGGAGACTGGAGGATATCTTCAGAACTCTCCAACTAGCCTAAAATAAAAGACCAACATTCCCACATTGAGGGTTCCCAGCAAAACACCCAGCCACATCAATCTTCACAAAAACTTGGATGAGCCCCATCCATACGCTCAGAGCTGCCCATCAGCTTTTTAGTTCCCCACTCTTAAACCGAAGACCAAATAAACATACATAAAAGAGCATCTGGAAGGAAGGAAATAAACTGCAGACAGAAGAAAACATCAGAAAACAAACCAATCAACATATCAGATTCTCCAAGAAAGTGAAAATATCTACATCTTTGAAATGGCTGCAGGAATAGAAACTCAACAAAAGTATTAAAAAGATAAAGTTGAGAAAACCTTCCAAAAGTAAAGCAAAAGAGATGGAAAAACAGGAGAGAAACAATAAGTAAGTTAAGGCATAAGCACCAGTGGTTTAATGTCCCCTCCTTCAGAACCAGCCATATTTCCCCAGAAGCCTACAAACCACTCATCATCAGAGCAAGCACCATTCAGAGCATGTCTACCCACCCCACCCACCTCCACACTAGCGGAGCACCTCTGGTGCTGAGACCAAACCTCCCCAAAGCTCCTTCATCCTTCATCAAGGTTCAAGGGTGAGTCTGCATGCTGAGACTTCCAGGTGGCTTCCCCAGCTGTGTCCTCAACTCCATCAAGAGGAGTCCAGAGAAGGACTCAGCACTAGGACTAAATCCATGTTTTCCAGACACCTCTGCCCTTCAACACACGTGGGGCACTGTGACCATCTGCCTTGCATAAAACCAGGACTAATGTCATTATCCCCGTCATTCCTGTTTATGCCATCTCAAAAAGGGTCCTCCTCCTTCTCCTGCAGTCTTCCCCAAAAGGTTCCGTACAACCCCTACCCTGTCTTCACCTCTTACCTTTCCCAAGGCCTGAAACTCCTTCCCGTGCCCTCCGGATGGCCATTCCGTCATTAACAAAGGCCCCTCACCCTCAGCCCCTCCTCTGGGCACTCTTCGCCTCAGTGCTCTAGTCGAACCTGCTTCCTTCCTCTGCAGCTCTCCAAACCACTGGCTGTTTTCCTCCCCCGGCCCATCTACCACCAAGCCTGAAAATGGAACAGCTGTCCTCCTGCTTTCCCCACTGTTGCCAAACTGTCCTCCCTCTATCCGCCCTAAAATTCCCAGTTCCTAATCTCATCTCTTCGAATTATGTAAACTAACCTTCCTCACGGCCATCATCCCACTCCTTCTCCGTCATTTTAGCTGCTGACTCGCACTCCCTTGAGACTATTTCTATCTTAATTCTTGGCAATTTCAAAATACTTCCAACTAGAGGATTTCTCCTACAACTGATATCTCAGTTCCCAAAATACCTCCTCTCCAAGGATGTCACCATCTATCCCCTCTTGCCCTAAGCCACTTACTCCCAGTCATGTACTATATGTCATCATTAGATACCTACAAACACTACATAATTCTGATCCATGTTCTCTTCTTCTTCTTCTTCCTCTTCTTCTTCTTCTTCTTCTTCTTTTTTTTTTATGCCTACAGCACATGGTCTTCCTAGGTGGTCTCTCATCCAAGTACTAACCAGGCCTGACCCTGCTTAGCTTCCAAGATCAGACGGGATCAGGTGTGTTCAGGGTGGCATGACAGTAGACTCCATGTTCTCTTCTAACCACGATTCCAGGTCTTTCCAGCTCATTCTCTCTGGACCCTGACTCCAAAAATCCTTCAATCCCACTGGCCCCTGTAACCCATTGCTCCCATCTTCTTTCCACTGTGCCTTCATGTCTTCCTGGATGTCCCCTCAAACATCCGCACCCAGTTTTATCTCTAGGTCCATCATCACTGTCTTGCACACACCCTCACTTCCTGTCTTATTATACTTGCCTGGTAAAAGCCTGCACCAATGCAGCTAAATGTGGCTGGAGAAACAATAATGCATTTGCACAAACCTCCAACATAGCATATAATTTACTTATTATGTTTGTTGTTTATTGTCCTGGTTTCCACTATAATATAAGGCCCACTACAGCAGGGAGGTTTTTGTTTTTGTTTTTTTTTTAACTAATTTACTCATTGAAATATCCCAAATACCTGTGCCTATTAAATAGTGGAATCTCAATCAACATCTGAATGACTGAATAGGAGCTTCCAAAAGAGATAACACAGAATATGGGGAGAAATCAAGAAATTTTCCCATAACTGAAGGACAGGGATTCCTAGAACCGACAGGGGGCCCATACCATGCATGAAAACTCCAAACCAAATCACTGTAAAATTTCAGAACACCTGGGAGAAAGAGTATGATACAACTTCCAGAGAGGGGGAAGGGGGTGCCATACAAAAGATCAAAAATCAAAATGTCCTTGAAATTCTAAACAGCCATATTGGAAGCCAGAAGACAATGAAGCAATTTCTTTGAAAGAGAGGGAGAAGGGGTGAGAGAGAGAAAGAGAGACAGAGAGAGAGAGTGACGGAGAGGGAGAGGGAGAGGGAGAGGGAGAGGAAAGAAGGGATGGAAAGGAAACAACTGTAACACAGAATTCTGTACCCAAATTGTTAGATCAAGTAAGAGGGCAATACGAAGACATTTTCCAAAGTTAAGAAAAATTTACAGCCACAAACCCTTTTCTCAGGAAGTTACCAAAATTAAGAGAATGAAAAAGGAGGAAGGCATTAAAGATTGCAAAAAGGGAAGCCAACCTAAACCACAGGTAGGGGAAACCCCAGTAGACGATGAAGGGGGGACGTGCCTCTGTACTGAGGGAGTTCAGAACGGGAGTTAGAGGCTCTCAGAATAAAAAGGATGGAACTGAGGGAGGATCTGCTGCATCTGAAAACACTAAGCTTGGATTTAAACTACTGCTGGAAAGTCTGCAGCTAAACTAGGAATAAACACATAGAAAAGCAAGTGAATGAAAAGAAAAACCACAGTATTAACTTTAGAGGAAATAAAAAGTTGTGAGAGAGATGAAAGGCAATCCTAGGATGCTACATGGTTCCACTGTGAGTGGTGTTTACAGAATCCTAATAACATAAACAGACTGGAATGACACAGTTCCTTTATTAGAAGGACGTGGGGAAGGGAAGTGTATGTCCGTGGTAAGGACAGCGGATGAAAGAAAGATAAATGCTCATCGTCCACAGAGGGATGGCAACGGAGAATGCCCAGAACAATCAAGAAGGAGCATATGCATGTTATATACAAATATACAGGGACAATATACACCAAAAAAATTAGCTTTTTTTAAAAAAAATAGGAATGGTCAGGGGTAAGGCTGGAAGAGGCAGAGCAGGGTGCTTCTGTCTTCATAACAAGCTTGGCAGAACTATTTCATCCTCAAACTATGTGTCCTATAAGTTTTTCTTAAAGACTAGGAAAACAAAGAGGTAAAATAAGAATTATCTTTGCATCCTTCAAATCTTACTTGAGTACTGATATTTGAAATAGCACGTTTTCCTGGTGTACATTATTCACTACCATTTTACCACGTGACTCGGTCAGTTACAACTAACATCACCTCTGAGAAGAAAGCCTTTACCTGTGAAAGTAGCTCTTCCTTTTCTCCAGCCAGTTTTCGTAGCCTTACATCTAAAACAGATTTTAAAAAAAAGTTGTACACTCAATTTGTAATGATGTATTAAATAAGTAATAAAAAATAATTATTCAAATTCAAAAACAGCAAACATTATCTGATAAACTTAAAACTCTGAATATCAAAGGCACAAAAGCCTTAAAGGTATTAAGGAAAACTACTTAATTATGCAACACATATTTCCACACAACTGATATTTATCAGGGCACTAAATACAACATTTGCTTCCAAGAGCTGTGATTTTCCATTTAAAGACAAACTGAAGTACAAAGATCATTTCCTCATTTCAAAACTGCAAGCTTTCACTAGGAGACAGACAACTCAAATGCCAAGGATACTCCCACAGGCTTAATTAATCCCTTAGCAGGAGAAAAATAAAATAGGAAACAGAAGACAGGGATTAAGAGTGGGCCTGAAACGGGGAGCTGGAACCAAGGAAACAAGGGGAACACAATGCTGGAAGAAGCAAAGGCCCCCAAAGTCTAATGGGGGCTGTCAAGGGCTGATCTGAGGCTTGGTAGCAGGATCACTACGGCTGGCTCCTGGCCTGCGGTGAAGGCTGCTGCTTCTCAAGCACCTATTAACAGGCCCTTTGGGCTGAGGGGAAATGCATAAATGAGTAAAAACAGCAGCTGACACCTAGCCAGCGCCCCTCACAACCAACGAGGGTCACAGCTAAATATAAGTTCTGGTTTCTTCAGTACCTTCCTTCCAAACAAGCAGAGGAAACACTCTGAGCTGCCCATGGCTATGCAGTCAGTCCATTCCGTAGCGCAGCTCTCACCCACCTAGCTACACTCTCTGCTTTACCGAAGTGCTCTACAATTACATTTCTGGAATTCTATACATCAGAGAATGTGCTTACTAACTTTTTAGAAGTTTTTCGACTTCCCCCACTCTTACACTAAACCCTGCTCATTAGGAAACCAACAAATATATGAAAACAAGATGAAAAAAAGAGAAAAACAATAATTTGTTAGTAAATTAAAGTGTGCTGGTGATGCATTATCTATCTGTGCCATCTGCTTCTTCTAGAGCAGGATTCTTAGTGGAGGCCAGGGAGGGCCGTCTGTGTGGTTTCCTGAGACGTGTCATTAGATTCTCAAAGGGTTACATTTAAGAGGCTTAGTCTTTAAGAGGCTCAGAAGCCTTGCTCTAGAAATAACACTCCTCTGATAGCTGTCTTGGTCATCTGTTTCTTGCCTTAAGAAATGAGGTGGCAAAAAGCTACAGAACCCTGGGATAAACAGCAGAACGTAAAACCAGATGTTCTAGGAAGAAAACATACTTGGAAAGTCACCTAGCAGCCCACAGCATCCTGGGACGGGCGTGCTGGATTATCTCCTCACAGGAGGTTTGTATTTATGTGCAAAGGCCACTGTGTGCACCCGCAGTGCTTCCACCCACGGGCCTTAGAATGGCCCAAATGCTGGCCCCCCACGGTCAGGGAAGTCTGAAGACAACATGCCCAGATTTCTTCTGTTAAGGATCTAGGTAAGGCTCAGACAGCCCTGTGCTGTTTTTGTTTTCCAAGAGGGGACATGAACAAGCTGGAAGTCGAAGAGGGTAACCCTGATCCAAGCGGACACAGCAACCAGTATCTTACCCAGTGGACCTTCCCCTGCTGACTCCAAGACCTGAGCGGCTTCCTGAGACACCACAGCGATGGCTCCGACCGCTGGCTCATGACTGACATCGCCATTGGGAGTGCCGTCAGGGATTATAACTAAGCCATGTTTCTGTGGGGAAGGAAAAAAGAAACACCATCACAAAAGATGATCCTAAGGCCGTATGCTTTCTGAGGTGACTCTGTGACAATACATGTTTGGCACAAGTAAAAACTGGTTAGAACTAGTTATATGGAATATAGCTCTACAGAAGAAATGACTTAACCCTACCAAATCTGGATTGAAGAACAACCACTGTGGTTTGTATTCAGGCCAGGAAAGATGACAGGACAAGAGGAAGGAAGAAAAAGGCAGTGAGGGACATATCTCCAGGCTAATGCTAACGTACCTCTCCTGTCTTCACTGTCTCCTTCAGGTCAGCCAGCTCCTCTCTGAGCGTATCTCGCTCATTCCTGAGGCAGGCAATGTATTCTTTCTGTTTCTCTAGGGCCTGGTTTTAGACAGGGTCGCAAGGGAAAGAATGGCACAGAAATAAGAGCAAGTGAAAGGGAGCAGAGACGAACCTAATTCCAATAAACAAAGATAAAGGCACAGAAGACAAGGCAGCATTAAAAGCTTGGAAACAAGCAGTTAGATATGGGAGGAAATACAAAGTTACGTGGATATACGTCTCCAGAAGAGAATTTTAATAGAAACTGGTTAATCGTGCATAAATTCGGCAAAACATGCTTATCACATCAGGCAGGAAAACAAATCTTTCTTTTCCAGTCAAGGAAAAAAAAAAACAGGAAAGGGGAGATGAATACAGTAGTAATATTAAAACAAAGTGCACCGTACTGACCTCTTGAGTACCAACCAACTGAACAAAACCCATTTCACGTTTAACTGGCTTATTCAAGAATATACTTGATTTTTTTTTGTGGGGGGAGGGTGGGGAACATTTTAGAAGAAAACTCACCACTTATACAAGGTATTTTAATATAGGCTGTGAGTTTTCTCCAAGTAGTATGTCAAAACATTCCTCAAATACCATTTAATAAAAATAGCTTATTTCTAAAGGGATTCTCAAGGATCTCTTTTATTACGTTAATTAAATACAATTAAGAGTAATTTGGTTTCTGATCTATCTTCAAAATGTGAAAAACAAAAAAATAACACACTGACAAAAATAATACAGCCCACCTAAAGAGGGTAGCAGACTATGTGTTTGGAATCTGGCTTTTGAGTCCTGGCACATATTAACTTATCTATGCCTCAGTTTCCTCATCTGAAAGACAGAAGGGGTAACAGCAGTGCTCATCCCTGGGCACTGGCTCACAGGAGTCCTTGGCGTGAAACACGCTGTCTGCAGTGCATAAGGCAACAAGGAAGGCGCCGGAGAAGCCAGCTTGTGTTGCCGTTTGTATCTGCCCTGCTGTTGCCTCAATCTCACAACCGTCAAGAGTTGTTGTGACCCTACAGAAGTGGGAACACACTCTGGTCATTGGTGGCAAATCAGATCTACTCCGTGTAATAAAATCACCCAGACTTCAAAACATAACCAAGCAGTCTGTGGAGGGACCTGACAGCTGGGCTATTTGAAAAAGCTTTTCTCTATGTATTTGTTCATACATTTAATGTTTTCTGCCAGCATTCCCATTAATCCAAAAAATTAAACTGAAATAGGTAACTTTCTTTTCAGTTTGTTGGGTTTAGAAGTGGGCCAACTGCTTAGTTACTGATTGCTGAGTAGTTGGACAAATTTTTAAATCATTCTAATTCTATTCTGCAACGAAACTGGGAGTAAGGAAATAAGGAAGGATAGAACTACCATCTGTGTAGCTTCAGCTATATGGCAGGAACTGTTATATACACATAAATTCAGTCCTTCTATATTATACTCATCTACCCTATAGTTGTCTTATCCTCATTTCATGGATCTGAAAATCGAGGCTCTAAAAACCTACACTTTTTTTTTTCTTTTGGCCCAGAGTCACAGTAAGTGGCAAAGCCAGAAAATGAATCCAATTCTTTTTGGTTCCAAAAGCCTTGCATCCTTTTTCTATATCACAGCCCAGTGAAGATCACAATTATGTTCACAGCCATCCCAGATGCTGCTGAAAAGTAGTCCACAGGGAAGTCCTACTTCTTGTTTGCCCAAACTGCAACATCAATACCTAACTTCCTTTCAATAATTCACACCATATGACATGTATCAAGTCTGCCTGAGAATTAATAATTTGAGTTTCTAATATTACAAGGCTTTACCCTAATACTTTAAGCTAATATTAACACTCTCTTACATTAATAACAAACATAACATTAAGACAACAAAGCAGAACACTTTCCCATCTGTTGACAGTTTAATGTCTGCTGGGTTAGATGCTTTTAGTTACTGGTATCTGCGTGCATAGTTAGCCATGCATCACCACGTGGACTGAGTCAGTGACCACCGTCACAACGTGTGCTAAGTAAGCAACACCATTGAACATAAAAGGTCTCTTGGGAACAGACCAATTTAAAACTGGAAATTCTAGCAAATGCTCGTACATGCCATTTGCTCCTCTGCCACATCTTATAACAGTAGGTTTTATCTTTACTTTTGGACCTTTTAATTTTACCTCCCATAATTATGGACGGGAAAATAAAATACATCCTGTAAGTTCTCTCATTTCACCACAAAGTTTGAAGACTACTAAAATACCTTATAATTGGACCAAATGTATTCACGCTGGATCTGAAATCCTCTGTATTACCTGACCATATAATCACTACCCTTGTGGTCACATTCAATTATAGCTCCTACAGTAGTTTTTTTTTAAGGTTAAAAAGTACATGCTTGTGGAGATCTAAATAATTCTTTACCCCTGACCTATCCTCAAATTCTAGTGTCAAGAAGCCTGAAAGATAGAAATAATAGGCTGAATTTTGGGGCAACAGGTTTATTATTCGTCTAACTGCATGGGGCATGAATATTTTTCGTCAGAATGGGTGTGAGTCTTATGGTGGGCTACAGGGACATGCTTGTATGTCTCTGTTCTACACATGGCCACCTGGTGTCTGAAATAGCCTCAGGGCTAGAAGCATGACCACGAGAATCAGTGAAAGAAGAACTAAAGAAAACTAAACTTTAACATGAGAATAATGGCCACGTTCCTTTATGAAATTACTGAATTTATATCCTGAAAATGAAACTAGAGCCAAGTGATGCATTAGACAGTCACTGACCATTTTTAAACTGTCTTTTTACAAGTCAAGGGAGGACCAGTTCATGCATGTTCGGATGGCTAATATCAAAACAACAGAAAACAAATGTTGGTAAAGATGTAGAAAAATTGGAACACTTGTGCAATCTGTATGGCAATGTAAAATGATGCAGCTGCTGTGGAACACAATATGGCTGTTCCTCAAAAAATTAAACATAAAATTACCACATGATGCAGCAATTCCACTCATGGCTATACACGCAAAGCAAATGAAAGAAGGGTCATGAAGAGATATTTGCAACCTTATGTTCGTAGTAGCATTATTAACAAGAGCCAAAAGGTGGAAGCAAACCAAGTATCTATCAACAGATGACTGAGAAACAAAATGTGATGGTACGTTCACACAATGGAACACGATTCAGGCTTAAAAAGGCAGGACATTCTGACACATGCTACAACATGTATGAACCTTGAGGCTATATGCCAAGTTAAATAAGCCACTCAAAAAAAAGACAAATACTGTATGATTCTACATATATGAGGTACCTAGAGTAGTCAAATTCATAGAGAAAGTAGAAGGGTGGTTGCCAGGGGCTGGGAGTGGGGTGGGGGAATTGGGGAGTTTAATGAGTCTAGAGTTTCACTTCTACAAGATGAAGAGTTCTGTGGATACATGGTGAGGACGGTAGCACGATAATATGAATGTACTTAATACCACCCAACTCTCTACTTAAAAAAGTTAAATTTTATGTTATGTATTTTACCACGATTTTTAACTTTAAAAAAGGCAAAGGAGGAACAAACTACTGGCATATGCGATCACTTGGATGAATCTCAAAGAAATTATGCTGGGTTTTGAAAAAGCATAATTCCAAAAGGTTTCATTCATACTATACAATTCCATTTCGATAACATTCTTATATTGGCAAAAGTAGAGAATGGAGAACGGATTACTGATTACCAGGCCTTGGGACAGGGTAGGGAAGGTGGTAGATATGACTATAAAAGGGCAACATGACAGGTCCCTTATGGTGATGAATATGCTCTATGTTCTGACTGTATCAAGGTCCATGTCCTGACTGTGATATTGTACTACAGTTTCGCAAGATGTTACATTTGGGGAAAACTAGATAAAGGATGTCTTTGTACTATTTCTTAAAATTGCATATGAATCTTAACTTTAAAATCTTAACTTTAAAATTTTAACTTTAAAATTTTAAAATCTTAACTTTAAAATTTTTTTGAAAAGCCAAAGGAACATGTTATTATATACCACATAGAAAGAAGATTTCTACTTATTCACTTAACAATTCCAAGAAAATTAAAAAGTCAATTTATATCTTAACTATCAGCACAGCTTTTAAGTAAGAAAAAAATTTTTGTTTTATGTGAATAGCTCTTTTATTGAACCGAGAGGATTAGGGTTTTTCAATGGCTGGTCCAAAATAATCAGTTAAAAATACTAAGATAATCATACAAAACATAAATCATGGACCTGCAGATACATGCTAAAGAAAATTACGTAAGGTCCTAAAAGAAACACATTCTAGATAAAGACCAGATTTTAACTGAACTTTCAAATTACCTATTTTGTGTCAAATATTTTTTTGCATTTCATTTTCAATTCCCCAAGTGAAAAAAATTTTAAAAATCAGTTCATAATTATAATTTTAAAACTCTTAATGGAGTGGTCAATTTATATTCCAGAAGGCTCTTCTAGCATTGGGTAGAATTTTAGAAACTCAGTATCTGAGTGTTAGAAACTTTAAAAGGTAGCTTTATTTCTTTAAAACTTTTGGACTTCCAAACTCTTAAGAACTAATAATGTTTCCCACATGTTTATTTATGAGCATAGGGTCATTGGAGGTGTGAAAAGAACTGGACACCAGAATGCCCCTAACAACAGAGAGGATGACCCATGCATGGCACAGGCATGTCTACCTATCACAGGTGCACTTGGGCGTCTTTGCCAACTTTTCCCAACCCCATGGAGCCTCAAGCAGAACAAAACTTTCTCACTGTGTCCTTAGGCCAAGGGTTTTCTTCTGTCTGTTTCTTCCACCATCGCCCTTCCCTGACAAGGTAAGCCTCAGGCAGCGAGGGCTGTGTGGTACCCTCTACTGCAGAATGAAGAGCTTGTGCCATGGGATGCGGCTGCCGGTCAAAGGCCACATGGGATGAACTGGTGGGGATTTTTTCAGCCTCCTATGCACTTGGAGTCTACCTGAAGTAAGCCTTAGCAAAAAGGCACTGAAGACTTTTTCTTTATCTGGGCCCCTGCTCTGGGGAGTTGTGGAGTTATTATTAGAGATGATGTCACAGTTTGGAAGCTCTGGCCAATCTTACATTCCTATCCACTTCCGTAATTAAACTGATTTTAATCTCTTCCTATTTTATTCACCAAGGATTTATGGAATGCTAATAACCTTTCCACCAGTCCCACTCCCCATCCTCTTGCTTCTTATCCAAATTCTTGCAATGTAAGGATATCAAGTTACCCACAGAGTTTGAATTAAATGCCTGTGGCTGCTTCTGGATAAGAATCCTGGGGAAATAAAGAACAACTTCCTTAGAAAGTTCCTACTTGTAGGTTTCACAAGCCAAAACTGGCTGAAAAGAAGTTATTTTCATGCATAATATCAGGTTTTCCCATAGAAGTTTCTTCCTGTCTTCTATTTATTCATATTTCACCATATAAATGCTTAAAAAGAAACAAAAGGGCAGATTTTTAGGAATCTCAAAGTTAAATTATATTGGTCTATTCCTCATCAATGAGCTTCAGACCAAAGCCCAATTACACCGCATACCCTAATGTTTTTATCTTTCCAAAGAAGTGTCTCCTGGAGGTCAAACACCTCTTTTGTTATGGTGTCTATTTTCTGCTGCATTCGTTGATTCTCCTGCAGAGGAAGAAGGAAAGAGAAGTAATAAAAGAACAGAAAGAAAAAAAGGAAGGAGAGTTAGAAGAAGAAAAACAGAATACAAATGAAGCTGATAAAGAAATTTAACAAAAGGGGAAAGTCTGTGATGAACAGGAAAAGCAAGAGCTGCTTGCTAAAAGGAAAGATGACATCCGGTGTCTTGGCGACATGACTGTCTTTGGCTTGCCACTATGAAAGTACGCCAGGGGACTGGGAATAACTGTTCCGACCACAGCTATGTGGCGGCAAGCCAGCGAGGGCTTCTGTGTATATACGGCTCCACATGGGTACTCTTCCTGCGGTAACTGCCTGTTTTCCAAACATGGAAAAACTTACATTTCTGGGGAGGGAAATTCAGATTTGCTTATGAACAAAATGATCCTTATCATAGGCAACAAGCAGTAGTTTTAAACTTTATTTTTTCAAGCAGAACTGAAAAAATATAAGAGGGACGTATCTCAGCTTCATCATTTTAAATTTGTTAGCAGAATCTATGCTAGCAAGAACATCATGAGTTATAAAGGAATACTCACCTCAGTGTTTAGAAAAACGGGAATTTAGTAGTTAGCAATTCTTAAACAACTCTTCTCATTAGGCAATGATGCTCAATTTACACCCTCTAATGTTTAACAGGTTCTCTTTTATGCATTGCTGGGAAATTATCATCTCTGACTTTCCCTACTCAAACATGTCTTATCTGCTCTACCATGCGAATATAAAGACCAAAAAGCATTATTTTGTCATAGTCCAAGTTTTTCAGTTACACATAAACATGAATATTAACATCTAAGAGATGTTAACTGTAAACATAAGAAATACTTAAAACTAATTTAATGTTTTAAAAGTTTTTATACCCAGCCCCCTGGGCTTTTAAAAAAACCACGATGACAAATTTTAGAAATCATGCATTACAATTCCTCTTAAATGCAATCATCAAATTAAAAACCGGAACATTTAACCAATTCTAACTGAAGCTATTGAATTTGAGAAGCAGCTCTCAAAGCAGTTTTATTATTCTTCTGAAATCATAAAAAGGGAAAAGTATATCTCTTAATTAGAAAAAGAAATGAAAAATGGCTGGCACATCGACACACAAAAACAAAAAAAAGACAAAGAAGGAGAGGAATTCACATTATTTTAAAATACCAGAAGGAAACAGAATTTGGATAATATGCTTCTTGCCATATATGGAAAAACTAAGACAACTAACATGTAATTTGGTATTTTCAAAAGGCTATGTATCTGCATTTAGAATTCACAAATTCTACCTGCTTTCACCAGGCTAGTTTCAATTTAATTAATCTCAAGAATGAAAAAACATAACACAAATCCACAAAGAGAAAAAGTCATTTCTTTTCCTCTATTAAATGGTTGTTAAGTCAATTACAGGGAGGGAAATTATGCGAGGCAGGTCTATGGGGGAAGGAAAGGGGAGACAGGGATGAGGGTGGGGTGGGTGGAGCTGGGGGTTCTGAGCAACCAGGGCCATGGATGAGCAAGTGTCCTAGGGATCATTAAGAGATGGCCTTCCTGATGCCACTCACATGTCAACATCACTAAGTTAACATTAGATGCCTTTTGATAAACACACCAAGATAGTGGGCAGGATCCCTTCCCAACAAACTCCATACTCACAAAAAATGACAACCTCAAGAGAAAAAAAAAAAAAACACATTTAAAAAAAAACAAATGGTATGCAAGGTGATAGGCAGAAAAGGATGATAAATGCTGTCAATCATTTCTTGGTGGACCACACTGATTCCCATTCCTAACATGCTGCCAGCACTGTGGCACTCAGAGTCCCTCTGCCAGAAGAAATCTGAACCTCAGTACTTGGCCAACCTTCGCCTTTTTGTACATAAGGCGTCTTGACAATTTCTCATTTTCATTCAGCCACCTTAGAAAAGTATCTACTTGAATGAAGATCAAGTTTCTTCTTCCCCAAAAATCGTGTCCCAAAAGACAGCATTTATCACAGTCCAAAGAATAATGGTACTCTAATTTTTCCTTTTGCCCATTTCTTAAGATACCTTTAGAAAAAAATGTGATTAGGAATAAAAGATAATAACAAAAGCTTCTATTATTAAAAGGGGAATAATTTTAGGGTACACAGTATTGTTTAAGCATGCCTTTATGTTTCACATTTGTAAAATTTCAAGGTAGAGCCAAATATGAAGAGACAAGTAAACTCTTCATGGCATTTTAACTCCCTTCCCTCCCAACATGTACTGTCTCATCCCACTTAATGTATTTTTTTTTTTCCAAAATAAAGCATTCCCAAAGTTCACATACCTCAATAAGCTCATCTCTTTGTCGAAGGCATTCTTTAAGTTCATCCATTTTATGCTGCAGCACACTACACATATGTTTCTGCCTTTCTAACTCCTGTTATTAAACAAATGATACAGTTTTTACAGATAAAAGCACACAACGCACTGGAACATCTACAGTATAATAATACAAAGGCTGAGTATGACCCCCAGAAATATGGCTGAACTGCTAATGCATAGTAACTTAGAAAACTTCTGTAGTTTATGGGAAAGGTTCAGAAAATTAAATTTTTTCATCTCATAGGATTATATATCTAGAAAACCCAAACTTCTCAAAATTACTAGGAACCATGTAAAGTAACTTTACTGGGGCTTAGTAAAGTTAGAGCTTACAAAATTAACATGCAAAATTCAATAATCTTCATAGATATAAAAAAAATCAAGAGAGAAGATATAATAAACACAATATCAAAAAATAAAAATTTTAAAATACATACATGTAAACTTACAAGATACAGCCAAAATCTATATAAGGAAAATTGTATAAAATATTCCTAGAATCCAGAGAAGTAGGATAGAACAAATGGAACAGCATACCATCTTCTTGGATAAAAAGACTCAATACCAAAAAATTTGTCAGTTCTCCCCCAAATTTATCCATACATTTAATTCAGTGCAAATAAAAACACCACCATGTTTTTTTATTACAAACTTTATCTGGGAAAAAAAAAGAAAAAAAATAGAAAACATAATAAAAAAGAAGAAAGTTAGCCTTAATAAATATTAAAACGTATTATAAGGCCAAATAATAAAAACAATGTGGTAATGGCTCATGAATACAGATCAATGGAGAATAGAACATCCAAAAATAGACATAATTTCATATACAAATATACTAAACAACGACAAAACAAAAGAGCATCTCAAATCAACATGAAGAAACACTTTTAAATTAGTGATGTTGGGATAACTGAATATCCATACGGAAAAGAAAAATAGGAATCAAACCATTAATAGGAATCAAACCTCACACCACACACCATGACAAATTCCAAATGATCAGAAGTATTCAGGAAAAAGAGGGAAAGAAGGCGAGAGAGAAAAGGAGGGGGAGAGAGAGGGGGAAAAAGAAACTGCTATAGTACTAGAAAAAAGATGAGTGAATTCTAATAACCAAGGAATGGAGAAAATATTGCTAAAAGTGACTAGAAAATCTACAAGCAAGAAAAGAAACAGGTAATAAATTAAACTAAATAAAAATAAAAACTTTTGAATGGCAAAATATACACATAAACAAAATAAAATGAAAAATGATGAACTGCAAAAAATAATTTAACAATTTATACCAGAGACAAAAAGTTACTATTTCTCCCTTACAGAGTCTCTAAAATTAGAAAGTTAGAAAGAAAAAAAAAAAAAACACTACTCTATAGAAAATTTTCTTAAAGAAATGAACATTTCACAGAAAAAGAGAAACCGTTCTCAATGTAAAAAGATCACACTAAGAGAAATATAAATTAAAACTATATTTCTCATTAACCCTAGTAAAAGTTGAAAAACTTGACGACATATTCAGGAAAGTAGTATGGGGAAGGAAACAGGCCCTCTCAAACATTTTGCTGGGAATACAAAAGGACAGAATCCCTACAAAGGGAATTCAGCAGTATCTAGCAGAATTACTGCACCTTTTGACCCAGCAAACCCACTTTAATGACTCCCATAAATACACTAGAAAAAATACAAAAATACAAAAAGACCATCATTTTTGCAGGACTACTTTTAATAGCGAAAGGCTGCAAATAATTTGAATGTCCATTAATAGGGAACTGGTGAAATACTTTATAGTATATCCACACAACAGAATAACTATACAGTGATAAAAAAGAATGAGGCTGATCTCTACATGCTACCATCATATGGTGATTAAATCAAGGTGCCAAACAGTGCTTATAGTAAGTATGCTACTATTTTATAAGAAAGGAGGAATACAAATATATAAATTTGCATATATTTTTGAGTGGCAAGATATATGTTTATGTATGTATATTACATACATAATCTCAGATTAAAAATGGAAGAACAAACCAGTTAATTTAAAAATTCTCTTAAGAAGAAAATAGGAATAAAAATAGAAACATGAGATTGACTTCTTTGAGAATTTTTTTGTTGTTGATTTGACTTCAGATATATAAATATTTTATGTAATTGTAAAACAAAAATAAATTTAAAAAGCAATTCCTGGTGGGGGCAACCCAAGTGTCCACTGATAAATGAATGGATAAACAAAATGTGGTACATATATATAGTCGAATATCATCCAGAAAGGAAATCCTGTCACATGCTACAACACAGATGAACCTTGAGAGCATTATGCTAGTGAAATAAGTCAATCATAAGAAGACAAATACTATATTAGTCCACTTATGTGAGGTACCTAGCTAGTGTAGTCAAGCTCATATAGACCAGGTAGAATGGTGGTTGCCAGGAGCTGGGGGATGAGAAAATGAGGAATTGTTTAAAAACTACAGAGTTCGGTTTTGCAAATGAAAAAGTTCTGGAGGTCTGTTGCATAACAATGTGAATACACTTCATATTACAGAACTCATAATCTAAAATGGTTAAAATGGTAAATTTTGTTATATGTTTTTACCATGATTAAAAGGAAAAATAATTTAAAGATAAAAAGTAAAAAAAGCAATTCCTAAATCTTGAAATAAAATGCAGTGAACCTAAACACATACCCAGTTGGTAGCATAAGCACAGAGAAACTATTTCAAGTAACTTTTAAAAACAATGGTTGGACTATACATAGCCTAGCAGCAAAATAACAACCAAACAGAACAAAACAACATTTAACTATTTTCAGTAATTATATCGTTGGTAGTAACATTGGTACTGCTATTCTGGGTTCTGTGGGACAAAAGAATGAGAATAGAATATAACATAATTACTATCATCCCCAGTGAATCTGAGAACTAGGAAGAGTAGTGTGGGGAAAAGGAGATATACATACATAAGACAGAGGAGGTTAAGTAAAAACCTTTGCATTCTAAACATGAACTAGAACTATAAGTATAAACTCATAATGTATTTTGACTTAAAAACTTGTTTTTAAATTATTTTTTTAAATATCCCACTTGGTCTATGGCCATTCCACCCTGAACAAACCCGATCCTGTCTGATCTCAGAAGCTAAGCAGGGTCGGGCATGGTTAGTACTTGGATGGGAGACCACCTAGGAAGATCAGGTACTGTAGGCTTAAAAATTTTTAAATAAGGGATTGTAAGCTGACAAGGTCCTTGCAATCTGTGAGGTCAACCAAGGGCTGCTTTGCCTATTAAAAAAATGTAAGACATAAATAAATATTAAAAAAATATATCCCACATGAATGTTCCTTGATATATCCACTAAAAAGGTCCATAAACGGTGACCAACTTGGTGACAAGGGTATCTCTGGCACCCACACTGCTCTACTAAAAGAGAACCAAGGTTCCTTGGACAGATAGCTGATTCCAGGTCTGGGTTTCCTTTTGACATGATGAAAATATTCTAAAATTGACTGTGGTGATGGTTACACATATTTGTGAATATATAAAAAAAACACTGAATTATACACTTTAAACAGATGAATTGTATGGTATGTAAATTATATCTCAATAAAACCGTTTAAAATAATAAAAGAAAATAAAGCAGTAAAGACAAAATTAGACTATCACATTCTACAACCCCTAATCAACTAACAGATCTAAGCACCTAGCTACAACGTCACAAAGAGAGACAGCCATACATCTGGGTATCCTGAAAAAAGATAACCTATGATGTAGATTTGCCAAAAATATTAAACCTATGTTTGATTAGGCCTCTAAACCTAACTATCTATTTAAAGGAGTTAAATATTTAGAAGAAAAAAAAACATATTAAAGACTCGATGGGGATAAAACATCAAAATCTGTAAGACTGTCAGAAACTGGAGAGGAAATTCAGTTCCTTCAAGACAGAAATTACAAGGAAAAAAAAAGAGAAGAAAGGAAACCTATAAATAAAAAGAGACTTAAAAGACATGACAACTAATTACAATGTGTAGAACTTATCTGGATCCTAATTTTCTTTAGTATATAAAAGAAAAATGACATGATATTTGAGACAATTAAAATTTTAACAATGATGGAAGAGGTAGTATGAAGGAATTATTCTTAATTTTTCAGATATAAAATGGTCTCGTAACAGTTATGTTTTAAAAAGAGAGGGTCTATGTTGTTTTTGAGCCATATCTAAATTCGCATTAAAATATGAGATACTGAGGATCTGCTCCAAATAATGAGTGAGGGAAGTAGACAGGGCAAAATTGGCCGTGGGTTGATGGTTGCTGGGGGTAGGTGATGGCTTTAAGGGGGTATATTATACTCCTCTATTTTTATATGTTTAAAATCTATAATAAAACATTTTTTAAATCTCAGATAATTTTCTAAAAAGTATGTGCTACTAAAATGAATAGTTACTAAGAAAAGAATAATATACTTGAGACATTCTTAATTAGGGATTCTGTCTTTAAAGTAGGTATAGAAACAACATTTAAGATATAGTTATAATCCCATCAGGAAGCACTAAAGACATTTTGAAATGTTGTATTACTATCATTGTTTTAATTGAGTGGTTCTTCTCTACCTTCATCATGTGCTGCGATAATGCAACACAGAGTGCTTGACCTCTTTGTATGCTTCTGAACATGGACATTCTACCTCATGAGGCAGTATATAGTTAGAATAAGAGAGTTCAGCGTGAAGATATATTATAGAGAGACACTACTGCAAGTACCACAGTACCTTAAATTCTGACAAGACATTAAAAAAGCTTACAGATATTTCAAATTTCAAAGGCACAAGATTTTTAAAAAATAAAACAAAAAAACCCACAACTATGCATACTAAGACATCTCTATATCTTAGAAAATGATAGGGAAAAAATAAAGTTAGTTAAAAGTGATTCATAGAATTTCTTTTTTAATTTTAAAAATGCTCAAAGACATTTGAGAAGATGAAAAGATAAGAACTCCATTTTGCTACTGACAATTAATTACTTAGCATGAGATTTTCTTCCAATCTACTAGAAGTAAAGGGCCAGAGACAGATAGGAAAAATGCATGGGAACACAAAAAAGGAGTCCAAGAACTCTAGATAATGTATGGTGGCTCAGAATATCCAAAATTGGCCTATGAGATACAGGAGAAATCAAAGAAGAAACCACCTATTGCCACCAAATCATAATCTTTAATTGGCCACTGTTGTCCAATATGAAAGTACCCAGAAACTTCTTTTTCACCTATCTAGATACAAGTATTCTTTTCCTAAAATTTGTTAATAGAGTTTATTTTTTAGAGAGGTTTTAGGTTCACAGAAAAGTTGAGTGGAAAATAGAGTTCACAACATGAACAGCCTTCTCACTCAACATCCCGCCCAGAGCGGTACATTTATTACAAGTGATGAACCTACACTGACATATCATTATCACAAAGCTCACAGATTACATTATGGTTCACTCTTGGTGGTGTACGTTGTACGGCTTTCAACAAATGTATTATGTATCCACCATTACAGTATCATACAGAATAGTATCACTGCCCCCAAAATCTTCTGCACACTGCCTACTCATCCCTCCTTCTCCCAAACCCTTGGTAAACGCTACTAACATTTTTTAAACATTACTGAAATAGACTGGAATGAGCATTTTCAGTCCTTGATAAGAGAAATCCCTATTGAGTCTATAGTATTAATGCTGGTCCTTTAGAAGTTATATTAATAGCTCCTCTCCCATTAATATGTACAAATTCAGATTGTTATTTCTAATAATGCACCAATGCACAGCTCCTAAATTACTTTCCGGGTTTTTTTTTATTTTTGCAATGTAGTGGTAACTCATTTTTCAGTCGTAATATCCATTTGTCTTCTGCCTGGACTGACATCAACCTTTTAAAAAGTCCAAATCCAGTAAGCTCTTTAAAGAACCCAATTTGTTTTCTGCAGTTGTCAAAGGACACATCTGGACCTTGGGCAGTGGCTTTAATTGTCCATCTGCACATTTTAACAATATAGCTTACAGACCTCTAAAGAAAATATCAGTCGATTTCTGACCCACATCTCCAATAATTAAAAAAAAAAAATTCTCTTAAAAAATGGAAGGTAGAAAAAAGAAAGAAAAAGAAAAAAGTGAAAGTCTTTGGAACTTTGTGGAGTTTCAGCAGTTAAAACAGGAACAAATAAGTAATTGACTATAACTGTCCCAATTAAGAGATAGAAAATAAAGATAAAACTTGAATTGTATTCTACTTATGGAAACTAAAAGAGGTCATAGGCTTTTCCTTAATAAAATAAATCTTATAATTAAAAAGGAAATATTTTAGGACCTATTATCTTATGTTCTGTCAATTTCATACCAATGGGTTTTGAGTGAAACATTATTCCCAGGTATGCTGCATTTCTTCCATTAAGCCCAGCACTTTTTAAATGGCACGTTTTAATTCTCTGACCCAAGAGAAAGACATGATAGAAGATGAACAATTACCTTTGATTTTTCTTCATTTTCTCTGTAAAATTCTGCCATCTGTTCCTCCTGTTCTTCAATAACATCCTTGAGGGTGTCTACCTGGTAGATCAAATTGTTCTTCTCATTGTCTAACTGTGCATTGGAAACCATGGCTTTCTTGTATTTTTCTTCCACCTCAGACAAAGACTCCTAAAGGAAAGTCAAAGTCATCAGCCTGATATCTAAAATATGTTCCCTGCATATATACGATATACAACAGGAAGTTATAGCCTGGGACAGACACATGGAGATGCACTTTTGCAGGATACAAGCAGTTTAGGAAACTCCTTGTTTAGTAACATGCACATAAGACAGGAGGACGATAATAAGCCAGTAATGCCATTGTAAGAACTTTATGCGCTCTCTGCTATCCAAACACAAAAACAAAATCAAGTAGCAGTGTAGCCTCTGAAAGATGAAAAGGTATGCAGACAACATATATTTGTAAGAGTCACAAAATGAAGAATCATCAGTTTTCAGAAATGTTGCTCCTGTAGTTTTAACAACAATTTGGTATTCCGAATGCAAAGAGACAACAGCCTCACTTTACACAAGTAAACTTCATACTCATTTGAATTTTGCTACTTCCTGAATGTTTGTTTTCAGTACTTTCTTGTTTTGCATAATGCTAATGTAAATGTATAAACATGTTTTTCTAGCAATTATTCAATTTTAGTCCCTGTTAAATAAGTAAGCAATACAAAAATGATTATTTTTTAAAAAGCTACCATAAAATACCTGAAATTTTATCTACTTCTATGTTTTCTGCCTAATATAGCTTACAAGTCTGTTTTTTAGTAACTATATCTACTTTGGTAGCTAACTACTAGCTAACCTTTTTTAAAGCTAAAAGGCAAAAACATTTCACATAGAAAAAGTCATCACTGCTGGAAATAAATTTAAAAAATACTAATACAAATGTTTATCAAACCGAGATCAGTGATACAGAAATGAGAGTCAAAGACACTTATATTCATGATGAACTGATTTTTGACATGCCTGCCCCAGACAATTCTATAGGAACAGAATAGCTGTTTTTTGCTTGTTTTTTTTGTTTATTTGTTTTTTTTTAACAAATGATGCTGGGACAACTGGATATCTACATGCAAAAGAATAAATTTGGACTCCTATCTTACATTGTACATAAAAATTAACTCAAAACAGATCAGAGACCCAAATGTAAGAACTAAAACTATAAAACTCTTCAAAGGAAACACAGCAGTACAACTTTATGAACTTGGACTAGGCAATGGTTTCTTAGATACAAAACCAAAAACATTATCAACAACAACAACAACAAAAACAACAGACTGCATCAAAATATGTTGTGCTCCAAACAATATGATCAAGAAATTGAAAAGACAATACATAGAATGGGAAAAAATATTTATAAATCTTATATCTGATTAAGGGCTTATATCCAGAATGTATAAAGAACTCTTACAACTCAATAATAAAAAGATATAATTCAATTTAAAAATGGGAAAGGATTTGAATAGATATTTCTTCAAAGAGAATATACAAATGGCCAGTAAGTACATTCTCAACATCATTAGTAATTAGGGAAATGCACATCTAAACCACAATGAGATACTACTTTGGACCTACTAGGATGGCTATAATTCATAATGAAAAAAAAAAAAGAAAGAAACAAGTATTGGTGAAGATGTGAAAACTAGAACATACATTGCTGGTGATATTGTAAAATAATACAGCTGCTTTGGAAAACAGTTTGGTAATGCCTCAGAATATGAAACACAAAATTACCATATGACCCAGAAATTCTGTTGCTAAGTATCTACCCAAGAGAAATGAAAAGATATATGTCTACACAAAAACTGTACACAAATGTTCACAGCAACATCATTCATAATAGTCAAAAATGGGAAACAACCCAAATGTCCATCAACTCCCAAACAGATAAACAAAGTGTGGTAAATCCATACAATGGAATATTACTCAGACATAAAATACACACACACACACACACACACACACACACACACACACACAGATTTACAATATCAATGAATTTTGAAAACACTATGCCAAATGAAAAGTCAATAACATAAGACAACATATTATATAATTTCATTTATATCAAATGTCCAGAATAGGTAAATCCAGAGACTGAAAGTAGATTAGTAGTTCTCTAGGGCCGAGTGTGGGAACTGGAGAGGAGTGGGGAATGACTGGAAATTAGTATGGGGTTTCTTTTGGGAGTGATGAAAATGTTCTAAATTTGGGTTGTGGTGATAGTTGTACTACTTACTCCATGGCTATGCTAAAAACATTGAACTGTGTACGCTTTAAATGGGTAAATTTTATGGTATATAAATTATGTCTCAATAAAGATATACACATTCACACTTAATAATGCTTCACAAACTAGGATTGTATTAAAGGGCAACATTTATACTACAATTGAGAACAAATACAACCCAAATAAAGAATATCAGCAAAGTCAATTGTATAATGATTTAAATATAGTAGCATCTTAATATAATGCAGAATTTAGAATGATTCCATCTTAGAGCTAATAGCATTAAAAAAGTCCTCTTCACACCTCAGTTCCATATAAAATGGGGCATAACTGCATGGACACCAGAATCTAAGATAGTTCAAGCAGTAGATGCAAGGACACAATATTTACCACAAAGAATTTGACATAAACTTGATATAATATTTTCTTCCTTTAAACAACAGACTACAGAAAACTTTTTTAAATTTATGTATCAAGGTAGTTTTAGTGAACTTAATCTAGCTTATATAGTGATAACATCAAGAATCAGTGTTACTTTAATACACCTAAAGCAGTGATTTTCAAAGTTTGGGTTCTGACCTAGAAATCTGAGGATTACCTCAGAACTGGGTAAAAATGCAAATTTTCAGCTCCATCCCAGACCCACATTCAGCAGGTCCAGCAATCTGTTTTAACAAGATCCAGGTGATTCCGGGTAGAGGCCAGAGTGGGGAAAAGCATCCAAAGGCAGACATACTTAATCAAAAATAATGTCATAAACAATGACCCAGCATCCTTTTTTAATAGACTATGGATACATCACATCACTGTGCTTCTTCATCAAGTCTTCTTTTCAATGATTTTTTTTTCCACTCAAAAGTTATTTCAAGGATAAATATAAACTGAAGTCAAATTCAATTATACGCTGATCATGAATTAAGAAAAAGAATCTTATCTGTTCAAAGCCTCAATAGATTTAACCTGTTCTTTTGTATCTTTCAAAGAATGCAATAAATGGTAGATCTAAAAGGTAAGAAAAAATGTTTTAAATAAATAAAAAGCAAGTAAGAATGTCCCTGAATCACCTGCTTGCTTTCCTGATACATACATCATATATGAGACTTTTAATATGAACGTTATTATTTAATGTACTGGATTTGTTCCCTTGATCCAAGATATTCCCAAAAGTTGTAACTCTAAAACCTTAAAAGAGGGATTAAATTCTGAAGATGAGAGCAATAAGACTAAATGAGCACATCAGCGTACTAACTCTGTAATTCTCCTGACATTGCCCATCAGCAGCTTCCAGGCCTCCCTCATGGGTACCCTCCATAGGACTGCCCACCCTTTTTGGTCCTGAGTCTTGTAAGTTTCTTATAGACAACAATCACCTGCATGAACATTTTGGCTGGTAACTAGGCTACTGGGAATGATACCACAGAGGCTGATGAAAGCTTTGTCCATTTGCTGCATACTTTGTGCTCTGGGCGTACCCTGAGTCACCTTTCTGAATGCCTTGTTTATGCTTTTTTCAGAGTCCTGATACATATATTTCTACTTCAAACAGGGACATGCATGTGTTCAGAGAGACTTTTAGTTTCCTCAGATTAGGCTTGAGCTTCATAAAAAAAACATGGGGAAGAGCATGATAACCAAGTGCTATTTCTAACCAAAATGTCTGCCTCAAGTGGACACCTGTATTGAAACTGGTAGTCATACTTGCTCAGTAAAGATAAGATTTACCTTCAAAATCTTTTTTAAATTTACCTTCAAAATCTTTAAGGCACTGAATTTGTGTAATCCTTTTTGACCTAGGTTAAAAAATAAGTAAAAGAAGAAAAAAAACAAAGCCTCATGCTTCAGGGTCCATCCTCCAGAGGGAATATTTATAATAATGATATCTTGGATGCTTTTTCCTCCTGCCTTTAATATTGACTGAATTTGGTGACAGAAATAGAAAATACTTTCTTATTTAGCTTGGAAGAATTTTGAGGTCTAATGTGCAGGGAAAAAAAATTTCTTATAATACTTTTTAGATGTGCGCCCAATTCAATTTTGAATCACTAAGACACAAGGAACATTCAACTTATTTTATAAGGTTTAAAAACCATAAGGTGTATGTTATACTGAATATTCCAAAAACTATATACTAAACCTTTAAACATAAGCAGAGATAGAGAATTCACCTTTCCTATGCATTGCAGGTTAAGCACATGCCTGAAAGACGAACACTGTTAGTAAAGCTATGTGCAGTGGAGTTAACAGAACTCGTGAAGCCACCAGTACCAACACTTCTGCGTACAGAGAGCATGCTTGGACTGCAAAATGGGCCCTGATACCTTTAGTTCTTTAAGCCCTTGCATGTATCTCCCTTCTACATCCTGTATCTGGTCCTTAAGGTCATAGATATCCTGTAGGACATAGGAATGAACCATTGCATAAAACCATACACAAACATATCTTAAGTCTCAAAGGAGTCAGATGCAAATGTGAATTGCTTTTACATATTTTAGACTAAAAGTAGAAAAACCAAAAGTACACAAACATAACTGCCACTCCCAACCACTAAAAGGGGCAAATAGGTGATAGTAGGGCTAGGGAAGGGATTAGCAATAATCAAGCTAACGTGTTAAATATTTTCTTGGCATTAACCTCTGTTGAAACAGTATTTGCAAAAGGGGATGAGGCTATATATGAAAAAAAGCTATATAAATTATAACATTTTTAACACATAATTTTTAAATTTTATAAATCATTTAAATAATTCTTAGCATAACACTTCACCTAAAACTAGTAAAATAATGATAAGCAGCAAATTTTACTGGCTCATGCAGAAGTTTTTAAAAATGTAATAAAAGGATATGAACAAAGTCGTCTTTCAATAACTTAGTCACTGACCAAAATCAATTTGAGAGAGACTGTAAAGGGAGTGAAGTTAATCACAAACATTTTAAACATAGTGTCAAATGAGACAGTCTGTCCTGAGAATACTATTTAAATGAGAAAAGCATTTACCCCAAATATTACCATAATCCTTATAAAAAAATAAAGGTCATATTTTAAATGGAAAATATTATTTTACTTGTACCTGACTCTACTTCATGAGGTCTATTCTGGATGCTTGATTTATGTGGGAATTAAATGCCACAGGGCCTTAAATATAATTCTGCAATTATAGGCAGAATCAATTATCCAAGTCCATTATACAGTTTCTGTATTATAGTTCCCCTGTCCCCTTCATTCCTTCCTTGGTAGGTTTGTCTCTTTTATTCATTGACTCATTCTACAGATATTTACCAAGGGCCTATTAGGAGCCAGGTACTGGTATATAAAAATCTCATTTAGTTTAAGGTAGTCAAACCCGCAAAGAAATATGAATAAATGGCAAACACAAGCTAAGTCCAAGGCTGGAAGGCCTTCTCCTCCTGCCTTTTGTCACACCAGAAAATAGCACCTAAAGGCAACAGTTTATCTTATTCAACTCTGTATTCCTAGCACTAATGCCTGGTCCTTAACAGGAGCTCAATAAATCCTGACACCTTCAAAGTGTTGGCCATGCTGACCTGGGCCAGCTCTCCTCCACTGTCACTGCCGCTGTTCCAAACCTCTCCACCCTTGCCTAAACCCCATCCCACTTTTACAAGCTGCCCATTTGACAACCAGACTCCTGCTCCTACCCTGACCTCACTCTTACTCAGTCACCACAGGTCCCTGCCTCCTCCTCTACTGTATCAGTGCAAGGGGTCCTCCAAATTAGGCTACCCCACACATCTTAGCCCTGGACATTCCCCTCACCCACTCAGGCACTTTGCTCTGTCGCCCGTCTCCTTCCCCAACCTTCATGATCTCTCTCTACAGGCTCAATCCAACCATTGAAAAAAATAATCAACTCCATCTTTAAAAAAAAAAATCCTTCTCTTAACCTTCTGTGTCTACTACTGACCCACTAACTTCCTATCCTCTACTATTCTCTTTAGAGCAAGCTTCTTACATTTTCTATCACAGTTTTAACTTGTTCATCTCATCCTCATTGGTCAACCACAGTGTTACTATTCTCACCTCCACTGCTTCCTCCAAACTGTGGCCATTCTTTAAGAAAGCAAATCAGAAAGTATCACTCCCCTATTTAATACCCCATGATGGTCAGAGTGAAAATGAATTCCTTTTAGGCTGCCATAAAGAGGCTTTGTGATTTGGCCCATCACTACTTCTCCAGCCTTCTCTGTCACCCACCACTACTCAATTCTCACCCTAACCTCTGACAGCTTTACTACATAGACGACTTTTTTCGTTTTCTGAATTTCTTTCTCTGAGAAAGCTTTCCCCCTTCAACTTCTTTGCCTGGTTAATTTTTATTCTTCCTGTAAACCTTAGCTCAGAGTTTTTCTCCTATGAAAAGCCTTTTGCTCTCTTATCCTAGTCCAATTTAGATGATGCTGCTCTGAAGTCCCTTAGCAGCCCTATTCTTGCTACTACATCATATCACACCATTTGGTTTAATAAATTTGTATCAGTTGATCTTCCCTACGAAATAGTAAACTCCTAAAGTCCAAAGTGTGTTTTACTTCTTAAATCTCTGAGGCCAATGGTTCAATAAATGTTGAATAAATGAATGAATATGAAATTTTTATTGCTACCCTTTCCCTATTGCTGAAGAATAGCAATTCAAATAAACACATTTTGAAAGCCCCCATCTTACAAATAAAAGGGTTGATAAGAATGAAGACTCAACTAATGTGTTAAATAAACTTGTCATTACTCAGTAGTTACTTCTGTTACTGCAAATATTATTATACTTGTCTTATCATGAAAAACTAAGATATAGTTGTATTCAAGCAGCTAAATAATACCATAGCGGCTCAAAAGACTAATGAGTCTCAGAGTCTGGTTCCTTGTACATCCGCATATTTTCCATTTAAAATATGGCCCACAATTTCTGAGAAAATTACTTTACATACATTAAAAAGCTTTTTTGGCATTTTTAAATTAGCAGAACTCATTCCAATATCATCAAAAGTTCAGGGACAAGAACAGAAAAGAGGAATTAACTAATCTCTTTTCAGACTGAAGTCATATTCTTGAAATGTAATAATTTGCTTGAAGAACTCATACTCCTTTTCTCTCTACTATGTCACAATAAATATTAAATAGTTCCCGTGTACTCATATACCACAAAGAAGCCAAAAATCTGTTTTTAAACAATCAAACCAAAAATTTCGGTTTACCCGCAATTCACTTAATGAGGTGTCTGGGTCTATTAAGCTGCTGGTGTCCCCGCTTCCTCGTCTGGAAGAGTTTCCACTTAAAGGGGTTGTTGCTGAGGCAGAATTTCGAGATGAAGGCTAGAGAAAAGAAATATGACACTTCTAAGTCTTGTTTCTTTACAAATGTTTGCTGCGAAAACTAAAAAAGGGGCAGAATCGTGAAAAAGATCTGATACAGTGTGGACCAGCAGTTACCAAATGCAATTTACAGGCAGTTAGGATTGGCTTTTTTTTTTTGGGGGGGGTGGGGAAGGGGCTGGGGACAGGGATCCAGAGAAGGGCCCAGGTCCTATAGGCATAACATCATTGACTCAAACACTTCATTGGAATTTTGAATTCATAATAACTAAGAAGGAAATAGTTACATGTAAGAGTTATTTATTTTCTAAGTTTATCTTTGCCATACTGTAAGCACTGGGGTGAGTATTTCAGAATAATTTAAAAACAGGTTTAGAACTTTATAATTGCTATGTTAATTAGCAGTTCTATTAGCTCCTGAAGCTGCTTCCCTTAGGATCTTTTCTTTTTCTAATCCCTTTGTTAATAAAGTTAGAGATACCCTTTGCAGCTGAGAGCAACAACACTGGGTATCACTATGGATTTAGACTGCTCTTCCCAAAATCAGTTTAAATGGGAGATTGATGCTATTGGATTAATAAACGGCATAGATCTGTGTTGTCCAATATAGTAGCCTCTAATGCTGAGCACTTAAAATGTGGTTAGTCTAAACTGAGATCCTTTTTCTTTTTTCCAAGTGTAAATTACACACCAGATTTCAAAGATTTAATGCAGAAAAAAAAAAGAAGGTAAAATACCCTAATAATTTTTCATATTAAGTTGAAATATTTTTAATATTTGGGTTAAATAAAACATTATTTAAATTAATTTTACCTGTTTCTTTTTCTTTTTTCTTTTTTTTTTTACTATTCTAACATGACTACTAGAAAATTTAAACTTAACATATGCAGTTTATATTAGTGGACTGCAGTATGTTTCCATTGGACAGAACTGGTATAACTTTTTTAGGTACAGCATAAAATTAACCCTGATAATTTCCCTAAGAGGACTTAAAAAATACTTCTAGAAAAAAGTTAGAGACTTTGACAGAAAACAACTCCCAGCAAGGAGTTATTTTACTTCAAAAAATAATTAATCTTAAATTAAAAAAAAAAAATCTGTTTGTCAACCACCATTCCTAAAGACACTTCATCTGCAATGTTTAATGGCTTCTTCTCAGGATCAAATTCTAGAGGAATGAAAAGCAAAACAGCAGCCAAAAGCTTAAGAGGTAACCCACTCAGAGAAATAAAATGCAGTGTCTTTTCTCTTCCCAGTGCTTCACATGATTCAACCTCAGAGGAATTTGGGGGGTCAAGGACAGAAAATAGATGAAGAGAGGAAAAGCAGCTCCATCAGTTCAACTGTAGTAACATAATGAAATAGTAGTAGAAAGTAAGTTTAATTGACCTTGAGAAACTAATTCCCTTAGCACTTTATATACTCACTCTTGTGTAATTTTCAGCATACTGTTTGTCAGATTTTTCGTCCAACTAGAAAAGAACAGAGATAAAAATCAGGAAAGATGCTTAGGCTGTTGATTTGTTTTAGGAGAAAAAAAGAAGTGTCTTCATGTGATTTCTCTAAGTTCAAGTGATGTTTGGAACCTAAAAGTAAACATACTAAAACTGAACGAAAAGTTGAAATACATAAGATAAAGTATCAAAAACTTTAATTTTTACCCCAAAGAAGACATGAAGTAAGCAAGCTGTCCTTTAGCAAAAGTTTACAACTTTTAGATAGATTTTCTTTTCATGGTACTTGAATACATTAAGGAAAACTATACATAAAACTTGTTTTAGCATTGCAAATGTTAATACAAAAAAAAAATTTTTTGTAAACATCAACAGGAAAAGTCTGATACAATCCAAAGCCAAAAAAATTTATTATCTAAACATTATTAGGACACAGGACACAAAGATAAGACTAAGCATACTTGGCCAAAAAAGTTCAGATTAGACTGCAGCATGTTAAATCTATCATCAAAAAATCTTCCCCCACAGCATTAAGGATTCAGTTGTTGGGCACGTTTTTGTTTTTTGTTTGTTTGTTTGTTTTTAAGTAATATATGAACAAGTGTCAAAAAGAAAAAAGAAAAAATTAAACGGCACAAAAGAGAATGAGAAATAAGCCCCTCTCCCTTCCACATCATATCCTGACCTCCAACTCTTACTCCACGGGCAACCAACTCTCAAGTCTTTAAAAATTTCTAGCAATAGTGTTCCAAATACATTCTGTATTTTCTTGTTCTCCTTGTCAAGTTTCAGAGATTAGAAGAAGTGTTTCACTTTTCTTCATAGCATTTATCACTCCTTAATTTATTTACTGTCTCCTCTCTCTCTCTTTAATATAAGTTTCATGTTGGTATTCTTTTCTGTATTCCTAGCACCAAATATAGCACCTGGCATATAAAAAGACTCAAAATTTGTTGGACGAATGCATAAATGAATCATACTCCATCTGTACTATAGACTGACCTCTATTTTAACAGCTGAATATATCCGATTATCTGGACATACTGTGACTGAGTTATCCTACCTTCTGCTGATAGGCTTTAAGGTTGTTTTAGTGAGACAGTGTCTCAAGAAGGTCTAGTCCAATACCCTGACTTTATAGCTAAGGAAAGATAAGTTCGGAGGTGAAAGACTTTGCTGAAGGCTGAACTACTAAATGTCAGAGCTGGATCAGATCTCAGTTTTGTGAATTTTGGCCCCAGTATTCATATTATGTACCTGTATATACTGTCCCAATTATCACTGGGCAGGGAGGAGTCACACAGAGATTTAACTAAATGAAAATATACCCAGATTCCAACTGCTAGATCGATCTTCCTAGCTCAATCTAAAAGAGATTTGAAAAGCTTCCTCAGTTCATTATTAAAACATAAAATGTCATTATTTCTGGCTCCATTCAGTTTACTTCACTTTTATTTCCTTATATTTGAAAGATTTTTCTGTTCTTTTTCATTACCCATATTTATTGCATTCATTTTCTCAGTAAATATCTGTCATTATGAGCACTGTATCAGTAATATAAATTATCGTAGACTTTAAACTTTTTGCTACTTATTGCTGTAGTACTCTAAAAAGGAACTAATTTTAGTTCACTTCGATTTTTTTAAACCATATGTAAAATGTTTTATAACAATCAGGAAATGAAAATAGTTTTTATATTGGCATTTTTGCCATAAAAAGGAATCATCTTTCATTGCATCTATACTAGTAAAATATATTATCTAATATTTAATGTGTTATTCTTCAAAGTGAAAGAAATACTACATCTGAATAAATGCTTTCTTTTCCTAAGTATCTTCCAACTCTCTTCTACTAATGAGTTAAAGAGAAAAACAAACATCATTCAAAAGCATTCCTCTAGGTCTATCTGAAATCTTGTCTCATCCCCCTCTCAAACAATAACCCCCAAACCCACCCATTTTTTTAATAGACAGTCAACTTGAAATAGTCTTACATTTCAGAGGCTGCATCACTAGTCCATCGCAATGTTGACTCTACTGCTTTCACTCTCTTCTGATAGATCCCAACTGTCGCAACCCAAACTGATGATGCGCCAAACCTCAGGGATTGCCAAGCCAGCAAAAAATGCCTAGAACAGCCATGCCGCAGTCCAGTTATTTTGGCTGCAGTGACTTGGCCAGAGACACTTCGGTGACACGTGTCAGCCTTTGTGCTATACGAAATGCTGTATTCCATTTAAACAAAAAGCTAGTAGAAACATAGTATTCTAAAAGGCCCAGTGCTCTAACTCCAGGAGGTCTATACCGCTACACTGCAGTGACAAGCTAATGTTCAGAATTATGCCTCAAAGGGTCTGCCAGATCCTGAAGAGGCTTTTCAAATAGAATAAATTTAATTATGCTTAATATTTAAGGTATAAAAAAAGGTAAGGTTGGTAAAAATCTTCAGCTAAAAGATGAATAAGGTCTGAAGATCTAATAGTGATTATAGTTGATTTTTTAAATCATAAATAACATGGAAAAAATGAATATGCACTAATATAAAAAATGATTATAAGATTAGTAAATGAAAAATCAGAAAACAAATCTGCATATTCTATATAGTTACAATTCAATAAAACAAACTGCAAGAGAAAAATAATGAAAAGAAATCATCAAATTGCTAACAAAAAAAGTGGCTAATAAAAAGGTAGATTAAAATTAAAAGAAAAAAACGTAAACGAAACTTTTATTTTCCCCTAGTAAGGCCCTCAGGACTTGCTCATTAATGTTGACAGGGCCTACTAGTCTCGAATGAATGAATGAATAAATGAAGTAAATGTTATGCCACTGTATTCTTAAATAAATAGGTAATTTCTCAATCAAGAAAAGGGTATTTTTCATTGATAGCTGTAGAAAGAAAGTTAGCTAACAAGCTTGTAATATCTCATATTAGTCTTAATGTGCAAAAAAGAGCACGATGGCAAACTACACTCCAATTTTAATGCTTAAAGTTCAAAAGTAACATTTTCTTAAAGAATTTCAAATGATCAATTAATAAACAAAGTCTTAAATACAATTTTCCCATATTTCAGTGATAAATGTCTTTGCCTTATTTATGTCTGAGACATTTCAAAATGCTTTGCTGTTAACATTATAAATTGCAGATTGTTTCTCTTGAAATCAAAACTCCTTGATCATTTATTTGTTCACTTAGCACATGTTTTTCTTAGAATATATACACCTTGTCAAATCTTTGAAACTTTTGTTTCTTCTTAAAAGAAAGATATTTATTAGTCTCTGATTAAGGGGCCCTTCAAACTTTGTTTCAGCGAATAGCTACTTAGTTTGACAGATAATTTCAAGTATGTATAGTATAGTTTGTTTAATGTAGTCATTAGGTTCTAATCTTTGTTAACCTCTAATTTACATATACTGATTTGACAATGCTATTCAAAAATTCTGGGGGGGGGCAGGGGGAAACAGAAAACAGAAGATCTGATTCTCTAACCACAAAGGGAAGGGAACAATTCATTTTAATAATCTTTTATAGCAAAACTGGCTGAAGATTCTATTCAGAAATGGTCAAATTATTAACAATCAGTAAAACTAAAGTTAGCACACTTATATCCTTTTCCTTTACTCTAGCCTGACCTATACAACAGAAAGAAAAACAATGCAGAAGACACGAGGCTAGAGCAACTATAAATACTGTATAGCGAGTCTTCCCGAATCAGGGCCTGGCACCCTTTGTCAGCACCTCCTAGCTCAGAAGTTATAAACTAGCTAACTATACACATATATTTGATCCACAATGGGGAAGCCAGAAAGTATCTTTAATTTTTGAACTTGCAATTTTAAAATCAGGATATTGCATATAAAAATGCAGATTTCCAGCTTATCTTTTTTTAAAATGTGTATGTATGAGGGGAAATATTACCAATATCAAATCCATTTTTTATTTGTCTGTAATGAGCTGAATTATAGTATAACCTTTAAAAGAAATATCATTAGAGAAAGTTTTGATTTAGAGAGGGGACTAGCAAATATTCTATGCTTCACCAAGAAGCAAAATTAAGGCTATTATATAGAATCTTAGATAACCATGTTTAAACATAAAAGGCAAAATATATTGAAACTTTTTGAACGGAAACTTTTAGCTGTGGCAATGAAAAAATAAACACATACACAATTAGTTCACAAGCTGTACAATAAGAGGGAGCTTTCCAGATTTGTCAACCTGCTCTAGAGATTCTTTTATGTACTGCGGTATACAGCTGATGATATTCGTATAGGCTATGTATATTGTGTGTATGTATATCAAATCATGTTATATACCTTAAAAATGTATAACTTTTTTTAAAAAATATCGATAAACCCAAATAACTACCTGGGAAAAGAAAAGTTGTTTTTGAGAGGCTGAGGAAGATTTTTTTATAATTGTCAATCTTTTCTCTTCTGTGTAGTTACTAAAATAAATTGCCAAGAAATACAATGTAAGGGGGACATAATTACTAATTCAGCCATTACATATTAGAGACTAACAGAATTCAAAGTTTTTAAGAGAGAAAAGTATACATAATAAATTAAAATTGTTTATAAGTATGAAAAAAACAAGGTACTAAGCAAATTACAGAAGAAGCACTTTGTCAGGGGAAAGACTTTGGAGCTCATCGTCTAACTCTGCATGCAGAGAGACTCCTTGATCTGACCCAGGGCGAGAAGGGGCTGTTGCATGGCCAGGTTTGAGAACCAACAATCTGAATTCTTACGGACCATACTTAAAATGGCTTTCTAGAATTAAAATTATTCAGAAATAGCTATTTAAACATAACCTGTGATGTGTTAAATATAAATATCTCTCCATTAAAAAACTATCTAACTTTCCTATTAAGAAACACTGCCTCTCATCGGCTTCAAAGTGCTTGATAATCAGGATAATGTTGGTCCATGGGCAAAAAACAACACTAATTCCAGCCTCAAAGAGGAGGTGTCACAGAGAGAAAATCAGGCTGGTAGATAAACCAGGCTGGTGGAGGTCCTTCATTAAGACAAATGCCTCTAAACATCTTATTGGAATTTCTTTCCTCAATTTAGTTCCTGAAGAACTTGAAAGCAATTGGAGGTATTTTGTCAAAGCAATGCCGTAATTCAAGATCTATTCAGATTCTTCCCAGGCACTATAAATTAGTGACACTTTACTAAGGAGTATATTTTGTTGTTCAACCTTCAAAGTCGAACTAGAACTTTATCGATTTTCCAAAATAAAAAGGGAACAAAATTTTTAAGACTAATCAGGAATATCTAAATATGGTCTAGGTATTAGATGGTTTTAAGAAATTATTTTTAATTTAATTAGGTAAGATAATGGTATAGTGAGCATGAAAAATTCTCATAGATCCAGATTGAACTACTTATTGGGAAATAACATGATGTATGGGATTTGCTTTAAAATAATCCAGAGGAAAAAAAGGAGGGCAAGAGGAAGAAATAAATGAAATTTGCAAAGTATTTTAATTGTTGCAGCTGCTGATGGGTTCTATGGGGGAAATTTCCACAGAAAGAGATTTTATTTAAAAATCAGAATATATCAATATATACATTCTAAAACAAAATAACTATTTTATGCTTTTATGTTTAAATAAATATTCCCTGGGCAGTAAATTAAGTTCCTGATTTTAAAATAACTAATGTATTAGCTGTTAGTCACAAGCCTGAGACAACATAACCACCCCATGCAATACACTCACACTGGTCAAGTCTGGGATACTGACATCATCCACCTCAGAGACAACGCTGCCCCTACGATTGGAGCGGCTGAAATAATCAGCGGCAGAAACCTTTGTCAGAAAAAAATGAGATGATTTAAATTAAGAAAAGAGAGCAGAGAAAAAGATAAGAACATTGGCATATAGGAGGAAAATTTTTTTGGTGTGTGATAAAGTATCATGAAATGAAAGAATTGAGTAGCAATTAAGCTACTCAAAAAAGTTTTAAAAAACATGAAGGGATTCAGAAACGAAATCACAGCTCTCTCAGATAAGCTGTTATTCATCCTAATTAGAGTTCCACAGAGATCATTTACTGCCTGAGGGCCAGCAAAGTCTCCCATGTTTAATACATGCATTGTCCCCGCCAGGAGGGTTTCTAGGATAATATATATCTAAAGCCTCTACTACTTTTCACAAAGTTTATCATTCATTTTAGCTACCAATTCTATTAAGCATATACATGCTGAACGCAGAATTACTTGCTGGGTATTTACTGGACCTATTACCCAATTTACCCAATTTCCTTCTTTTTGACATTCCTCAATATCAGAAACTGTAGAACAGAAAAATCAAAGAACTATGTTGGACTCTTTTTGGTTCCCCAAACATACCCAGTCTTCCCACTTTAAGACTTTGGCAGTGACCTAAAAGGTCTGCTCCCAGCTCCTCAAGTACCTGGCTCCTCACATTTCAAGTGTCAGCTCAAAGGTCATGTCCCTTGAGAAACCTTCCCTGACCACCTCATCCAAATGGACACACACACACACACCCCCATGTTGCCTAGTTTGTATCACCTGCTTTTTCTTTTCACAGTCCCAGGGTTACTTTCTTTTTGTTCCTTTCCTTACTAGTTTATTTTCTACTTCTTTCACCTGGATATGAGCTCCATGAAGTTAGAAATCTGGTCTGTCTGGTTTACTACATTACTTCCAGCACTTAACAAAGTGCCTTGCATATAATAGGTATTCCATAAACATTTGTTGAATTAATAAATAATGGACTTTTTTTTTTACCTCACTCATCTGCTGTTCATTACTTCACCTCTGATTACCTTGTTTAAAAACTATTCCCTTCCAGGAAGGGAATCTGAAAGCCCATCCACAGAGGCAAAGACTTAAAACTATAAAGTTTTCCTGAGGGCTAATATGATCAAGCAATAGTATTTTTATTGACAGGGACGGTAATACAACTTATATTACACATATCTAGTATTTTATTAGTACCTACTATTTCAGAATTTTGACAGTTACTTTCTATATAGTAATTCATTCGATTCATACCTTAAGCCTACCCACAAAGATAGTAACACTCCCATTGTAAAAATAAAGAAACTGCCATTAACACACTGATGGGTTGTAGAAGTGGTTCCAGCTCAGGCACTGTGACTTTAAAGTCCCCGCCTTTCCAAGATGCTTTCATGATATAGTGGCTAGTTCTTTCTCCTTCAGCTGTGGGTGTGAGCATTCACTGGCTTGCAACGGGTCACAACTGCCTTACTTAGATCACTGGCTTTGGGAGCAACAACTCTCACAAACACTTGGTGCTCCTCTTCTCTATGAAACGTCAGGTTTACAATCTTTCACAAAACATGACTTGTATTAAAAAGCCTTCTATTATTCTTAAAGGATTTGTAGCCTCCAAGTTATGGGGCTCGTTGTTTTGGTTCTGAGCTTACACACCATCCTTACCAATGCCATTTTCAAATCAGTTCTTAAAGATAGCAAAAATGTCACTGGCTCTCTGTAACGTTTCCAGCTTCATCAAAAGAATAACCTGCAATTATATAATTTGTATTCTAACATAGCTATTGGTTGCCTCTGCAATTATTACTCCAGCTGAATTCTAAGACCAGGCTTTTTAAATTTTACCATCAGAAACTCTGAAAATATTCACGTCTTAAAAGATGTAGAAGCAATGGTTAAACTTAAATACACAACAAAAAAGCAACCAATAACATGACTTGTAACCCACAGTTATAAGTTTTACAAAATGTGGAAGCCTTAATTTTGCTTAAAATTTTTTGTTTTTGGTGAATTGTGCACAAAAACATATGTGGGTAAAATAGCAACAAAAAATAAAAAGTGAAAATCTTTCCAATACACAAGAGGTGTGAAGATGCAAGTTATTAATGAAAGCTTACGCAGACCACTGAGAATATATTTTCTCGAGAACACATTTTGAAGGTTAACTATTCCAATAAGTTTAAAGTGAGGAAAATACTCAATTTGCCAAGTGCAAATTTCACTTTCCTATAGATTTCAAATGATCACACAGTGCTATTTTCAAACGCATGTCATGTGTTTGCATGCAAATCACGCTCACCACGCTCTCCCTTCGCCCACGACTGGAACGACCAGAAGATGCAATGCTTGCAGTGTCATCATCGATAAACTACAGATATCAAAAGCAGATAATGAAAAAAAAATGCAGTCTCACTACAGGTCTCACGTGACTGCAAGCATATTAGGTAAGGTTTGGGAAACATGCAAATATACTACAGAAGTATTATAATTGGCACTGTCTGTTGCACATCATTAAATACAAAAGATGTTTCAAGATATGACGAACTATCATTAAAAATCAAAAGATATTTCCAAAAAGCACAAAGAATAAAATAGTATTTTATCTTTTAAGTTAAATTCAAGGAAAAGGGGCAGGAGCATGAGTAAACCAGCTAAAACCAGCTAAGGATTTCATGTTTAAACCTCTAGGCCCTTTGGAATCCCATTAGGGGTTAATAAAATATATTTAATGTTTTTGTTAGGGAGGGAAAATAAAAGAATATTTTAAAGTGAACTAATATAAGTCAAAGACAGAATTTCCTACCAGCAAGGACACTGAAATGATGATTCTTATTTTCCTTTATTCATTCCTATGCAACTAGTGGAGATATTTCTAACATCGCCCTATAGTTTTCTTCCTGTTTCACCAGCAGTACATGTAGGTTGCCTCCATTCTGACATCACTAAGAAACCATTCTGGCATCACTAAGATAATAACTCTGAACCCCACTTGCAATTGAAATAGCATCTAGTCAGGAAACAAGGACAAGATTCTACACTTGATTGAAAATATAGTGCAACAATTTTGTTTGCAAAGGCCATTGTACTTGGGACATTAAAAATCCTACCGGGCTCAAGACCTGACAAGTGGAATTTTATTACTGAGTGGATTAAAAGTAAACCTCCTCCTAAGGTGAAAAAGCTGTCACCTCCTTAAACATTCCTGAGTAATTATTTGTTAACTATAAGAGTGGCATCCTTGAAAAGTGCCACTTGGAAATGGCAGGACTGAGCCAAACATATATGTAAAAGAAAGCCCACATAGCTTACCTATTCCATGCCACAAAGTAACACGTGTTGACTATTTATTAAGAAACTGTTTTAATAACTTCTCTAATTTTGACTTCATCAAAAATACCAAGGTAGCTCCTAAAGTCATAATTTCCTATTGGAATTATAAATTAGCATTCTTTTTGGTGGGCAATATGGCAATATAAATCATAATTTAAATGTATATACTCTTTGACCCGCCCCCATTTCATGATTAGCAATTCACCCTGAAGATCCACTCATATAATTACACAAAAATATACTTGTATAAGAATGTTCATTGTACGAGTGTGTCTGTAGTAGCAAAAATCTGATAATCTAAATGTCCATCATTTGGGGAGTGATCTTTGAAATGTACAGCACATTCACTAATGAAATAACTTATAGCCAGTAAAAAGAAAGTGCAGACATAAACTATCTCTAAGAGGCATTCAGTGGAAAAAGTAAGGGGCACAACTTACTTTTCAAAAATCTTTCAAAGAATAAAATAAATCCTTATGCATTAATACAAAAATATACTTTAAGAAAACAAGCGAGGAACAGTATGTATGAGTCTACAAACATACTGTTCAAATAAAGGACACTGACGTATGCATAAAAAACCTGTGAAAAAAATGTTCAAGTATAGAGGCTTCACTCAAAAAATGGACATGGGGCAAATGGTCAGAAGACTTTTACTTTGAACTTTCCCTAAACTAATATTACTTTTATAAATTAAACATAATTTAATACTCCAGAAAGATTAGGTGATTAGAATTGTCCCTGTTTTGTCTTTTATGTAACAATTTTTAAAAGTTGACAGGTTTTATTCTTCTTCCACTCCACTTGGAAGAGCTGGCAAACAAGAAGTGAAATGGCTCACTGCAGGAAGCAGAGATGGCATGGAGAAACACAAGGCAGCCAACTCATACACTGAATCGTGACCACTGAAGAGACAAGAAGTTCCGCACAAATGACAATTACATATAAACTTTTAAAAAATTCTAATGATATTGGTACCAGATTCATTTAAGAAATTACGTGCTAATTCATATTCATACAGAAACCACTAATTAGGACAAATTAGTACTCTGAGTTTGTGTACTTAAAGAAAATGATAATCCATGCACAAGAGAGTGAAACACACCACATTCTCAATATTCTAAACTGAGTATAGATTAATGAAACAACCAAGAGTTTCCATAAAGCATGCAAAGAGACTAGACTGCTCACCACAGGACTGCTTCGGGCTGAACTTGTCCTTGATGAGTAATAACTATATTCAGATGGCTATAAAGTTTCCAAGAAAAAAGGTTTTACAATAATGATCAACTCTTTGTCCTTCTGGGAATATATTAGTGACCTTGGATCTAACATCCCCCTGGCTCCCAGGGTCAAGGTAACTGTGACTCCATAGCCTAGAATTCTACCTCACTCCCACCCTCTAGCCCATGGCAGGAGGAAGAGGAGAGGAAGCAGATGCCCTGAGAAGGACTACTCTCTTCCTGAACAAAAAAAGAGGTTCCTCTATTTATACTCCCTTATACTTGAAGCCATGAGTTCCGGCATGCATTTTCTCACAGTTTGGGTGAAAGTCATTATTGGCTAGCTAATGGATCACAGCTTGCAGATGAAATGACTTTTTCACATTTCTTAGCAAACTGTGCCCACCTACACATCACCCTCCTCACCGTCTCCCCCTGGGCAGACTTACAGTTCGAGAACCATAAGGGTTATATAATCCACCATCATACAATGAAACCTAAAGAACAAAGGAAACACCATTTATCTATTCAGCATCAAAGTTATTTTCGAGGATGTCATTAACTTCTTTGCAGTATTCAGTTTCAAAAAAGTTTTGACAAGTGGTATAAGTGAACAGCCTCCCAAGGTGAAGACTCTAAAGGAGATAACACTCATTTATATGAATAAGTACATATATCAGTCTCCTTAAAACTTCAAACTCACGCTTCATTTAAAAAGCACATTAGTCATAGTAGTTCCTTTAATTATCATGTTATCAAACTAGGATAACTAACATTTATGAATTTATGATCTCAAAAGAGGAAACAGAGCAGGAAAGGTAAGTGAAATAGAAAGCATTTTGCCCACTGTCACAAAAGCATTAAGTTACAAAGCCTCAGGTTCCCAGTCTACCTGAACAGACCACAACACAACAAACGACAGCTTGAAAGCAACCAACTTATAACTTGCACATTACGAAGAGCTATTGTTCTGCTTTCTAGTCAGCTTGCTTTACTACAGCTTAGTATTAATGTGGCCAAGGCCACAGCTGGCCCAAAGAAAAATATGACATCCCAACCACAGACAAGCCATCTCATAAAAGTATGCAAGCGTAGTAGGCCTCATGCAAATCTGTCTTCTCTATAGGAAACCAATTCTAAGCAAGGGCCTACCAACAGCCAGCAGTATCTACCACCATGAAGAGAATATGCTCATTTTTACTCCCCTTAAGCTCTGTATTTTAGCAAAAGCCACACACTCTGCAGTACACATAGTATTAAAGCCATGTGTTCTTGACGATTTCGGAGGAAAGTTGTCAAGCCAGAGTCAACGTCATGACAGTGGCCCCACCAGGAGTACACGCTCTGGAAGAGGAAAATACAAACCAGGCTGGCGCTTCTCAGCAGACCAGAATTTGCAGTAGGTAAGGCCTATGAAAAAAGCACATGATTTAACCCAAAGGAAGGCAACCAGTAGCTTTGAAGGCAACATATTTCTCAGAAAGTACTAACCCTGTTACTCTTAGACGTTGCCAGAGGGTCACTGTAGAGGGAAGAAGACTGCTAGGAAAGAAAAACAAAACAATGAAACGAGACAGAGACAGAGACAGAGACAGAGAGAGAGAGAGAGAGAGAGAGAGAGAGAGAGAGAGATGAGAATGAATAAGAATGAATAAGAATTGGTCTCACAGTCATGAGGTCAGAAGACTTATGTTTATTTTATACTCCAAAATTCATTAGCAATTCCTGCGTGCTTAAGGTACTTAAGGAACACATAACGTGAGAAAAACTTAATTAGAAATCTTTTTAAATATCAATTTTAAGGGATACGAAAGAAAAACACTTGGAATAGTTTTCTATACATGTATTTACGTTCTATTGGTCTTTGAACATTAATGTTAGGAGATGGGACGGCAACCTAAGAAAACAATCAGGAAAAGAGGGCCATGGCATAGGGAGTGTGGCCAGCTGCGGCCACATCCCAGTCACCAGCAGCTCTTGTGATATTTTCAATGACCTCTCGTCAAATTCCAAATGGCCTTAGCCTGATTATCGGGGAACCAAGTAAGCAAGCACTAAGTTATCGCTGTAAACACTCTTTTCCATGTGTCTGGAAAAGATTAGAAAAACCTGTATTTCCAAACAAGTATGGACAAAGTGCCTTGTTTAATCAGATAGAACATACTGGTCACAATGAATCCATGCACTACCAAGGCACACCATTTTTTAAAAAGGAGTTCAATCTTTTTTCATGACATCATTTGAAGATACACTTTTCAATTCCTTTTTACCAGGCCTAATCAGACACAGAAAATAATAAGAGAATCTAATTGTGTGTGTAGGTTTTGACAACTGAATTATTGTAAGTGTAGTGTGTGCTATATTTAATGCATTTTAAATGTATGATGTGCCAGATGCCTTGAAAGAAAAACAAAGGTTTTAACATTGAGCAAATAATGACATTCTTCTCATTCCACTTATAGTTTAAATTTTCACACTAAAGCTTTTATTAAAAGAACATCCACATAATGTGTACTGAGGCCTACAATTATTCTGAAATGCACCCCCAAAAAGATGGATTGATGGATGCACAGAGGGACAGATAGATCATTATGTAATAAATGAAACACAGTAAAATGTTAATTGTAGAATCTAAGTGATAGGTGCTGGGTGGTTACTACGCAATTCTTTAAATTTTTTTGTACGTTAAAAATTTTTTGTCAGAAAAAAAATTTTAATGGTACTCACAAATATGGTAATTCAATAGTTCCCGCTGTTTAAATTTACTCAGAGTATATGAATTCAGTTACCACAAACGAGTATAGTCTAACCAGTCAACTCACAGATTAGTTCTAACTATTCAAAATGCAAAATAGGAGATTAGAAATGTGTTAAAGTTAGATAAAACAGGAAGCCAAAAAACTCTAGACAAACCCGAGTGTAGTAGGCTGAGGTGGGTTTGCTATGTCTAAGACTGCTATAGCTTCTCTGGTCAAAGTAGAGGCCACTCTGCAAGAAGAAAAATCAAACACATTTTTCTTAGATTAAAAGTGGTTAACCTAACAGCAGAGAAAGGCAAAATCTGAACACACAAAAGCAAGATCTGAGATTGCCAAACCCCTTGTCCCTCCAAACAATGACTTTAGAACATTAAGTAGTATTGAATAAAAATCAAAATAATAATTTCAATCTCTCAAAAAAAGATTAATATTTAAAGTTAACTGTTTTCTAACAAATTACCTTTCTTTTTCTTTTTACTTTAAAAACAAGAATATAAACCTCAGGTAAAATGGAATGAAAATAAGTGATTTATTCTCTCGTTATACATAGGCATGTCCTTGAAAAATCCAGGACAACTGAATAATTGCCACTTTTATCATCCGTTTGGCAATGTCATAGATATTATTAAACAGTCATTTTTTCCAAACTTCTCCTAGTTCTATTATTTGTCCAAATAAACTGATCAAATTAAATTACCAAAAAGAGAGAAAAGAGAGAACATACCAAATATGGGCTGGTCTAAAACATCTATGGTGGTTTACGTTCAATACACTGTACAAAATAGTAATCCTATATATTGTGGGTTTTTTTTGCGGGGGAGGGCAGGCAGAATTCTCTTCCTAACTTCTATAGCCATCGTTTTTAACTCAAGGTTAAGGAAATTCTGGCAATTCCTGACTGAAAGCCTCCTCCACTACTGACACTGTGTCAGGGACATTCTTACTCCAACCCAACCCCTGCCTCTCCTGGCCCTGCCTTCCTTCATATACTCACCCTCCAGGAGGCACCATGAGTCATCTCTCCCCAGAGTCCCCAATACTCGACCCTCCAAGCCTTCTTACTGAAGTCCTCTCCATTACATTCTCTCCTCCCTCCTCCTGTCTACAAGCCAAAGTCTCCTGAGCCTCTCTCCATCCCAGCAATGGTCAGAGCCCCTACCATGGGAACCCTGAATTAGCAAGGAGTTTGGGACTGCACATCCTTTGCCAGTAGTGTGGCAGCCTAACAGGGAAGAGGTATTCCCAGCATCACAAATAAGCATTCTGGGCACATTTGTTTTCCCCAAAGAAATGTTGTTTAGCAAGGTGGCTGGAAAAGAGAGACTATTCGTGCCGCAGTTTCATCACATTATAAGTTAAAGAGTCTTCTGCAGGACAGCATGGGAACTCTGTACTAAATACCTTAATGTATCTACCAGATAATTTATTCCAAGTTCTCAAAATCTGATCTACTAACAAACTTTTAGGATGAAACCTATTTGTGAGTTTGATACTATCTATAATACCACAATTTAATCTATTTTAATTTCTAAAGGATAAGAATGTCTCAACCTATTCTTGAGGTATATTCTAAAGGGCAGTTCATATATGAATATACTTTGTTAACAAACTTCTTGTGACACCATCCAACCTCTAGCCCTCAGGATTAGTGTATATTAACTTAATATTAAATTTTGTAAATAAAAACACAATTATTTTTAAAAAAAGGTTCTGGTAAATCGTATTTTTAAAAAAGGTTCTGGTAAAGCATATTATCAAATTTCAATAATGCCTTAGGAGCACATCAAAGCAGTCCTAATTCTTAAGTTCTCCAAAAGTAATCAGTGAATTTTACAGCAGCACAGGAGTGTGATACGAGACACAACAGAACTAACCAGCAGGTCTTTATGAGAACCAGATCTCTTCTTCATTCCATAAGAATGATTCTGAAGTTAAATATATGAAGAATAACAATTATATAGTGAAGTTTTAAAATTAATTGAACACAGAAAGGGACATATGAGTTACAGAGTAGTCTACATGCAATCTAATTTCCAGCTGTTAGTAAATGATTCACTAGACTTGACTGCCTAAGATATAACACCTCTTTACACATCTGCACTTCCTCTTACCTACCCCTGGGCCATCCAGCTCAGTGTCTAGTCAGCTAAAAAACAATTAATTAGGATACAGCCAGGCAAAATAGTTGTGGGGACTTTCACTCAAAACCTCAATTGAGTCGATCTTTTTCATAAAGTTATGGTGACAAAGAAGTCCACCTCCTTCTATAGTCTTCCTTAACTAAAGGCCATGAAACAATCCTTGGTATCAATAAAAACAAGGTTGAGATAACAAAGAACATGATATTGCACTGCCCCAGGCAGTACTCCTAACCCAAGTTAGTGGTCCCACGGTATGTGCTTCATGGGAGGAGAAAAGCAAAGATGGTATGGCTGTCCCGCACAGCAGCAGCATTATCAGACAACAACCTTACACAAGCCCTTTGAAGATAGCACTGTCTTGATACATAACTTCTTCCAGGAGTACAGAGCCAAGTGTGTACGCCAGGATAAAGAACAGCTCTACTACTAAACAGGTCAATTGGTAGACAAGAAATCCAATCTAGGTAGGCTCTGCTTGCCTAAAATAAAGACGTGCAGCTAGAAGTGTCCTACCCATGAACAGTCTGCTCTAGGCAGTCTACGGACTTATGCACAGCTGGAACCCAAATCAATGACTACAAACTCATTTTTCTACCATGGGATATCCATATCATTCCTTTTGTACATTGCCTGAGCATTTTAAGAGATATCTATACAGCCTAAAAACTCAGGCAATCTATTGACATAATATTAAAACATGCTATAGCTTAACTACCTTGGCTAAAATGACATACCATAAAAAACAAATCAAATTAAGCAAAAACAAATGGACATGAATGATGTTTCAGCCATCAACTGTTACTGCTGGAAGTTTTCTGTTTAGCGAAGTCACACCTGCTAGCTTGTGACACATAACCTGAAATACAGTGGGCCTGTGCTTCTATAGTTCAGTGTGTATCAAAACCCCGCTAGAAACATGACTTCCGGGCCGACGAGTAGGTGTCAGATGGGTGGTTCATCATTCTAAGAAATGATATTGCTATCAATCTTAGTCCTGAATAGAAAGGGAAATAATTTTTATCTGATACTAAAATTCTAAAGGAAAGTACTCAAATGTTAATCATGCCACAACTGCAAAACAATAATTTTTTGTTAGTCATGTTTTCCCCAAACATCATAACAAACCTGTGAAAGTTAGTCACACTCTATGATTAGCATCATCAGGTGTTTATAAACTAAAACTACATTTAACGCCAAGTCATGCACTACATACTAATGATGAAAGTCTCGACGATCTATCCTTGAGAGGATCATACTGGATTTCAGAAAAAGATGAAAGTTGGTTGTTTTTCCAAAATCAGAAATATAAGGAGGGAAAAAAGTAACATTTGCAAAGTTATTAAAAATCCAGAACTACTTAAAAAGCCCAAAATTATTAAACACAAAGGCTATTACAGCAAATTAAAGAATATTCTCCCCCTCACACTCTTTCCTAGTATAAGTTATTGCTAAACTATAATGTAAAACTTCATGTTCTCTTTCAAATACAGAATTCATAATAGGTAACGGTGAGATGATTCAATCTTAGTGCACTAGCAAAAAACACCCTAAAATACAGCTTAAAGTAAAGGAAATAAGCATTCTGAAGTCAAAAGCTGTTCTACTTTTTAGTGTTGTGACTGTTATCGTCATTTCCCATCATTTGAACAAGGTAAAAGCAAGGCACAGACAGGCAATGAGGCAAAAGCAGATAACTAATCAAGCTTACAAGAAACAGCATCGAAGTGGGGTAAATTCCCTTGGATCTGCTTATAGACACACACCTGAAAAAATGCCCTCCCCAAGAACATTCCCTATTAAAAATGCTGAACAAAACCAGAAAGTTGCTCCAAGCATAGTGTGGAATGCACAGTGTATGTAAGTGTGGCCTTAAATATAATCAAAGAAAAATATATAAAATTTATGATAAAACCAGAAAGCTACATTTCAGGTAGGGTTTTTAAGAAAATAAGGTAATACATGGAGCACCACATTTCAAACCCCAAAACTGAATTAGATTGGTGGTTTCCTAATTGTTTTTAAAGCATTCTACCTTATATTTTTTTAAGCAATTTTACCCAGAGAAGCAATGTATACAAAAAAAATAAAAACAATGAATAAGGTAGTTTGCTCAGGTAGTTTGGTATATATATATATATATATACATATATATATATCTTTCTTTTGCAACTCTTATACCCAGTTAGGATATTAGAAAACACTAATCAAAACTTGATCTAGAGTAATGTTTTACTGAACACAGGTTGTAACTCATGAGTAGTTCATGAAATCTGTTTGCGTTCAACCAGAATTTTTTTTAAAAAAATGAAATAGAAGAAAAATATTAGAGTATATCATACACAGTAAGAGTAAATAGTATTTCATTAAACTTTGTGTCATATTGTATTTTTTGAAACAAAGATACATATCTGCAGGTATATACAGGATCAAGGTATAAAATGCATTTCTTGTTGCAGAGGCTACAATTTTAAAAAACTTAAAATATACTAGAAGACCAAATTATACAATCTAGTTCTAATAAAACATTAAAATAAGAGTTCAAAAGAACAAAGGCCCTCCTTTTGTGCCCAATGAGATGGTCACTTATAAAAGATACTGCAGAAACCCCAGAAATATATTTCAATAGTATAAGGCTAAGTAGTACAATTACACCACTGGTATAAATTCAGTGAAAATGATATTGTAATAAATCCAAAAAATATTGGAGCAAAATATCTGCATTTGCATGCTTTTCTTATATTATCCTGAAATTAACAGAAAAAGCAAGCAAAAAAAGTTACTATGTGTATAAAAAGATAAATCTTGTTTACACAAAATTTTCTAAAGTGCCTAACGGTGTGCATTTGGTAAATGATGTGCAATGGTAAATGTCACTGTATAGTGACTGACATTTCCCTGAAAATAAAGTTCCTTCTCTAAAGAAGTTTCATTTACTTCTTTTATCAGTTAACAAATTATCTTTTTTATTTTTAAAACACCACAGCCAAAACATGTTATTATTCAAGTCAAACCTTCTAGCATATAAACTACTCCATCCTCTGAACCAGAAAAGTTCATTGAAAAGAATAGCCATGTCATATTTCTCTCTGTAGCACCAACAGCATTTTACAAAGGCACAGGATTTAACAAATTGAACTGAAACTAACCCATGTCAATTTTCCCTTTCCAAAATATAATACAGAGTCAAGCTGGTTTTAAAAGATTGCTGAATCTATCTAGTAGGAAAATCCGTAACTTGAACACCCCAATCGTTACAAGACCATTGGGTAAACAAAAAAAACTAATACCCACCCCACCAAGTGATAGTTGTATTTATGTTGTTTAAAAACAAAATAATTCATCAAAAGAGGGAGAATTGAAAATATGAGGGCTCTAGCTAAAACATTTCCAAATTTGCTGTTATAATCTATCAAAATGAAAAATTTTTAACTCTGAGAGAAATGTGCCTGAAAGTTTTCATTTGGAAATAAAATCAAAAGTATAGCAAACAAGTTGTAAAAACAAAGTTCAGGAGGTATCAATTTCTATTAGAATGTACCAATTACTCAAGCCCCCAGAATTCTGAGAGTCAACAATGAATGCATAATACTAACACTGCACATTTTTCTGGACTACACACCATGATGTCTTTCCTTTTGAGTGTACTGGCTCTGCTCCAATGTGTCCCAGTTATATCCTTCGATGGGCTCTTCAACAGAATTAAACCATGTAGCAGTAAATGACAAAAAATAAATTCGAAGCATATTAAAATTGAATTCATTAAAATTATACAAAGGCCAATGACATACAAACAGGAACTAATATAAACAACAAAAAATCTCCACCAGTGAGAAATAGCAATGTATCCCTACTGTTCTGATTCAAGATCACCTAATTTTCTAATTTTGGATGGCTGTCTTATAGTCTTCTTATATTTCAGTATATAAAGCAGTGACCAAGTATTCGTAAGATGTGTGTGTGTGTGGTTTAAGACACACTGTTTTTTAAAAGCAACAGATTGTTTCATTTCTAAACTCAGGGTTTGATTTAATCCTCCTTCCCCAAAACTTATCACTCACAGTCTTAAACCATCGTTGCTCTTTTTATTTTATACAGACTGTCTATAGCATTGACACCATTTCCAGCCCAAACAGCTCTAGCAGGCCACCTTTCAAGAAGGTAGTATCTGAAAGTTAATTGCACAAAAGGAAGATCAAAGTCCTAAGAATAAGGTATAAACCATAAATATATCTGCTTCACTTCCAGGTACTTCTAACGTTCATACGTCAAATACAAGGTCCAAAAGTGGTAGACTGTTAAATACATGGCTCATAAGTAAAAATAATACTGTAAAAGATAGCTGGCATAGAAATATCAAAACCCAAAAATTATAGAGCAAACCCCAATAAAATCTAGGTCAGTGTTTTAGGCCACCACATTTATTTTTACAGAGAACAAATGTTGTCTGTATACTCAACTGAATGTAAATGATAAAGGAATTTTAAAAGGCATATAATAGAACTTAACATAAAAGATTACTTAACTGATGAAAAAAGCTAGATGTAATTATATATATAGTATTAATGTGCAAATTAAAAGCATGGCATTAAAGTTTAAAGCACAATTCTTTAAGAAGAGAGAGATCAGTGTTTTGGCACAACATGCGAGCCTTTAATGAATGACTTCTCATTTATCTTGATTTCCAACAATGTACGCTAAAAACCTGAGGCAAACTGCAAAATGTTAATCAAAATGTTAAAGCATGATAATTTTTATAAGTATGACAAGGGAATTTTTCAAATCAGTAGCTCAATTTTCCATGCAATAAAACTATAATTAATTATTCAAGCCTCAAAAAATTTCCCACTTAATCATTATTTTTAAAAATATGAAAATAGGAAAAATCTTAAAGTTAGAATCATGCAGATGTTATTCTATAAAATCAATCTTATTATTTAGTGGCTATTTTCTAAAATCAAAGGTCATTTGATAGAAAAAGAGTACATATGATAATAGATGAAAATATTCATGATTTTAAAATTGATTTACTTATAGCAGTAATTTGAGAGAAAGCATCACTCTCCAATGCAAGGACTTTGCCAACATTTTCTACTTTAAAAAAAGGCAAAGGAATATAGGAACATTCTCAGATTGCTTAGGAAATGGTGTAGTAGCTTTGCTACTCTGGTATAAACAACTTAAAGTACCAACCCTGTGACTGCCAAGACTTCGAATGGACAATGAGTCCTCAACTCCCTGATAAAAATAAAAACAAAAGTTTGTGAGTGACTATGTTAAGTTAATGAGGAAAAGTACTAGAGGCAGGTTCACAAGATATTACAAACCGGATAAGGACGATGATGACTGGACCGGTGGGAATACCTGGCCCTTTCCGAATCTTCCTGGGAAAGGAGAAAGTACACGGAGAATTAATCACTGAACAAAGGGTTATCTACCAGAACAACTGAGCCAAGCACAGTCAGTTAAGAGCACAGCTGTGTCTCCCTTACAGCAAGCAGGTGTGCACCGCTCAGTTTCAAAAGCTAAGTTTGGGGCAGCCACATGCTTCAGTTGGAAAGATAGTGGAAATAAACTTGGTAATGTTTTTTTTATTTCAACAAGTTTATTTATGTCTGACCACTTGTAGAATGTAATCTACACATGACGAAGAGAGTTCAACATATCAAGATAAAAATAAGCAAGCATACTTAACAGAAATTGAGTTCAGCATTCAAAGTAGACTTTTATCTATATTTTTCAATGTGAATGTTAAGTTTATGCAAGGAAAGAAGAAATGTTTATTGTATTAGAGATGTATTAAGGAGACAGTTTATAGCTTTAGAAAGATTTGAGTTATAATTTTCTGCTCACTGAAAAAAAGTTTCTGTCACCATTTTAACTGGAAAAGAATAACTAAATGACCCTGAGAACTGTAAATATAAAAAAACTAAAAATCAGAAGAAATTGGATAAATATTTTAGAGCTAGTAAAGTTATTTCAAAAGTTATGCCTTATGAAGAGAGCAAAGAAAAGTGACTACAACCTAGAAGTTGACAAATTAAATGCAATTCTAAATTTTTCCACATTTATCTATTAATAATGGAGCATTAAGCCCCATGTGAAACCAAACGCCTAGTCCCTGGAACCTAATCAACTGAAACAGTTAAGAAACTTCTGCTCTTTAGAATTCAAGGTCCAAAGTGTTAAAGAAAATTGCACTAAGACTCTAACACAATTGGTCCAACTGGGGTCATGACTGATGACAGTGATGAATCAATACCTATAGCATCAGCATTACACAGGTTGAATAGATGTGACTGTACCTGTTGATTCATTGCAAATACAGAAATAGTAATTCGACTGAAACACCACATTTAATGTCTTATTTCGTCATGATCTTTAAATATAATTCCAAAAAATGTATTTGTCATCTGCTGTGTACATCGATACATTTGATCAAATCTCTTCAGAAGTCTATTTATAAGCACTACTATGACTCAATGAGTCAATGTCCAATAGTATGTTCTGATCATTAGGAATTCATTTACATTTTTGTTATATAATAGACACATGTAATATGCAAGAAGCCAAGCATATTTCTTTCCTTTGACTATCAGGTGATACCACAAAAGTTCTGGGGACATATGCATTAGCCCAGAAGGGTAGGTACAGTTAATGAAGGGGTAACCGCTTCTAGGCTAGTTAGCTTGATTAAAGAGTTTTGTGCTAAAAAGGCAGGTTAATTCTACATGCCCCCTCCCAATATTATTTGGCATATTAGAGTGATATACATGATTTAATGTTAAATCTTCCTTTTATTCTGTCTTTTCTTTTCACTCCATGTACCACACAAAGGCACTTTTTAAAAGCCTAGTCTAAAAAACACATCCCATTATAGATGCAGCAAAGACAAATTAATTCATATTTATTTTTAATTATGTCTACTGCAAAAATTATAAATAAAATACCTTAAGTGTTAATAGACCTCTATGTTTAAACAGCTCTTTTAAGCCCCATTTGAAAAAATAGGGCTAAAAAGCCTTCAGAAGACTACTGAATAGAATGTAAACCCCATACAGACCAGTTAATTTGAAATGAGAGGATACAGTTTATTTCACAGTCATAAACTATACCTTAAACCAGCACTGTCCAACAAAATTTTCTGTAACAATTGAAATGTTCTATGTTTGTACTGTCTAAGAGCGTAGCCACTAACCACATGTGGCTATTGAGCACCTGAAATGCTAGAAGTACAACTGAGGAACTAAATTTTTAATTTTAATCAATTTCACTCTAAATCTAATTACCCACATATGGTTAGCGGACTATGGTACAAACAGCAAAGCAAGCTCAAAGCAAATTCTTATTATACCAAAAAGACTCAAAACACATGTTTTAACTAAGAGTCTGCCAGACAGCACCACCACTCGTATAAAAAGGCAGGCATTTAGGTAGTTTTTAATTTCTCTCCCTACCTTGAATACTTTTGCATAGTGGTACATATGAAGAAAATAGAAAGAAACCTTGTATAAAAAAAAAAATCCCAGCACCAACCACAGAATTATTTTTAGAGCTAGAAGGGTCCTCAGATATACTCTCGTGATCCCTTCATTGTACAGCAAAAAGAATTGCAGCACAAAAACATTAAGAATCTACAAACTCATAAAGCTGGGACCAGCATTCATATCTTTTGACTCACTAGTCAACTGAATCAAAAAGATTCCATCCTACAGCAGCTAAAGCTACACTGATTACATTGAAAGAACATAAAGAAAATAGCAAGGTATTCTGGTTTTTACACAGAGATTTCTCTTTATCTGGAAGAATAAAGAGCTTCATTTCTCAAATATTACTAGAATGGCATTTAAATTGCCAACTGGCTTTCCTTAAATTAATAACACCAGGGGTACATAGAAAAAAATTCAGCAAACTGGGTTTTTAGGTGCCAATCACAAGGCAGAGCATTCCTCTCTTCCACAGTCAGAAAAACATAAACCTATTTGTTGTCCTGGGAATCCTTATATTAGTATAAAAGAACAAGCAGGACAATGTCTTAAAAGATAGATGTAAATTTTGCTGGTCCTTTTGCCTTCCAATCATTAGCAGATGTGGTACTCTCTCATACTTTCAAATACTGGTTCTGCCAAAGACTAAGCAAGTTGTTTACTTCACCAATTCTTTAACACCTTATCTATAAAATGGAAATAGTGGTATCTTACAATGTGAAATGAAAACATATGTAAAAAGCACTAGTACAGCTGACATACAGAACACATTCAAAATTACCTTCATTCCTGAGCCTCGTGCCCCTGCTTTCCTTATTCAATCCCAACATCTCAACCCCACACACACAAAAAAAGTATTAAAATTAGGAGAAAATTTTAATATAGGAAGATTATTCCTTCTAATAACTGAGAATTCTATTTGTATATGCATTATTTATTTTATTATAAGTTTATTAGTAATTTATATTTTATATTGTGACTGTGACATGCCAACTTCTACTACAGGCTCATAGAAAGCAGCCAGAGAGACGAGATAAAAGTGAGATGAAATAATCAGTTTGAAAGGAGTAAAAAGCGAGTGTCAAGGGGTTATAAGTGATAATTATTCCCACATGAAACTAAACCCTACCTTCTCTGCATGTCCAAGTTCTAGCCATTAGTTGAGACTTGGGTTAGCCACCATCTGCATTTCAAGCCTCTCCTCCAAATTGCTCCCCTTTGCCCATAAAAATCTAGCACACTCAATGCCTGAACTGCACACATGTCAGAGATAAAGTATATTTATCTTCATGGCCTTTGAACATAGGAATCAAATATTAGACTTTTAATATAGGCTTTTCTTATTTAATGTTTTGGTCCATCTTAAGATATTAAAATCTTAGGAAATTTAATTTTAAAACTATAATACATAATTAAAAGAAATTTAATATTTCTATGGAACATTTACAAGCAAAAGTGGTTTCTTTTATTCATAAACGTTTTTTGTTTTTTGTTTTTGTTTTAATTGCTGCAAAAGGTTTATTGTTTCAATTTGGCCCAAGGCATGGGAGAGGGCTCCAAGATGGTTGGAAGGCTGCTTATTGGTTGCAGGGAGAGGCTCAGGCACAAGGCCAACACGAGGGGGATGCAGAAGGGCCCCTCAAAAGCCTCTGTGCTCCAGAGGCTCTTAGTCATACTTGAGGGTGAGCCTTTCAAAGAGATACTCGCTCAGCTAAGCCTAGAGGCCAACCAGCCTGAGAAAATTAGTCAGGTGGTAGCCAATCTTCTTGATGATTTTCACTTCTTCATCTAGGAAGTAGCTCTTCACAAAGTCACAGAGGTGGGGGTCTGCACAAGCAGAACCCAGGGCATGCAGATCCAAAAGGGCCTGGTTCAGGTTCTTCTCCATTACCATGGCGGCTTTCACTGTATCCTGAGTTTTACCTCACTCATCTTGAGAAGGTTTCTGCAGGTCCTGGAAAGGGAGCACAGCCATCCCGCTAGTTTTCCATCTTTAAGAGACTCTGGGCGCCATGTGTTTCTCCTTGGCCAACTCAAAGGAGGAGTAGCCCACATCCTCCAGAGCCACATGGCTACAGTTGAAACAGAAGCCAGAGAGAGGCAGGTACAGGAGGTCTGCAGATGCAGGTTGACTGGGCAGTTGACAGCAGCCTCCACCTCAGTGGAATAATTCTAAAGGATCTGAGAGCTCATGGTTGTTGGGCAATAAGGAATTAAGCTCAAAACACGGTGTTGGCTGGTCTTGAAGGCCAAGGATGGCTGAGAAGGTTCTGAAGTTTGCAACTGGGAAAGAGGATGGAGGGTGGTCAGAGGCTAGAAGAAGGGGCATCCCTGGGTCTCTTCCATCCAAACACTATTGAAGCAAGAGATAGATCCGGGGGACCACCGAGGGCACTACCCAAAACATTCTTACTATATCATTAATAATGTTAATCCATTTATATGCAGAAGACACTTTAAGTAAAACTAATTAGCTTTAGTAATAAGAAAGGACAGATTCTATTCCACATTTATATGGAGTTCCTCAATTTTAAGTAACCGAACATACCTTACCCCTTCTCTTCTAAAATATCACAATGACAAGTATTAAAATGACAAATTTAAAATTTATAAGTCAATACAGTCACAAATATTTTAATTCCAGTATACCTTAAAATACTGCTATAGAAGGGATTTGCTTATGAAAGTTGCTTGTTTAGCAGCCGTTAGACAGTGGTTCTTAACCTTTTAGAGATCACAGACTCCTTTGAGTATCTGATAATAAAAATACTTGTGGGCATTTCACATAAAATACACATATATACAGAACTTTGTGTGAGCTTTTAAGGCTTCATGCTCCATCCCCCAAAACTATTCACATATCAAGTTAAGAACCCCTGCAATAGGTGACAGTTGGGGAACATAAGTTGAAAAAGTTCAAATTTAGGAACGATTCACATTAGTATTCTACTTCAGTTTGCTCTTGTAGCTAACAAATATGGGAGTGATGGTAGAAGACTGGAAAAGGAACTGAGAGAAGTAAAAAAATAAGAGTAATTTTCAGAGGAGATGGAAGAACAACTTGGGTCATCTAAGACCCTGACGACTTAATCCGTAAAAAACAAAGAGAGAGAGAGAGAGAGAGAGAGGGAAAGGAGGAGGAGAGAGAAGGGAAGGAGGGAAGGAAGGAGAGAGGGAAAGGTTAAGAGGAGAATGCAGGAGAGACACATGTAAAGGAGAGAAGGACAAACCCTTAGAAAGAAAACACCTTCATCGACTCAATCTTTCTTGGTCAGGAGCATTCTGAAATGAGTGTGAGGCTGAAGACTACAGAAATGGTTAGACTCCAAGTATAAATTTAGTCCACTAAAGACAGAAGAGACACTCTCTGATCTTTAGGTTCAAACATGCCAAACACTCCTACTTTGCAAACTATTAGTCAGTGTTTTACTTCAAGATTGCATTATTTCAGCAACTGATCACAACATGCAGGACAGGCAATCCTGGCCTACCAGCCACTTCTGAATCTGTCCCCATTTCCGATCAAAGGAATGATGAGAATGCTACAAATGCAAAGGTTTCATAAACTGAACAGTTTCTAAAAATACCACATTCTCGGAAAAGTCTTAAGTTAATCATATAGACTTGCCCTGAAGAACAATGATTGTTGACTCAAAGTAACTTATACATTCAAAATACAGAAAATGAGTAAGCAAAATATGTTCAATAAGAGATATATGGGTCTCTGTAGTTTAGAGAACCATAAACAGAACTTACATGTAATAATTATCTCCTTATAATTTACTAAAATTTAGGAGTATAAAAGACAATGCATTACAACATTTTCATTTCAAGCCAAGAACTACATTCAATATTTGAATCTATCTATGAGCTTAAAAAATATTAGCATCATATCTATCAACTGTTTTGGTTTTGAGCTGTGACAATATAGAATCTATACACATTTTTAATTTATTAGCAGAAGATCTACCACCAACATCAAAATAAAGTGTTTAATACTATTCTGTTTTTTTTCCCTTTTGTCCTAATAATATAGTATCAGAAATAGTTTTTATGGGAATTTTCAGAGCCAGGTCAATGTCAGAAAGGTAAAAAAAACAAAAACAAAAACAAAACAAAACAAAAAACAGAGTTGTTTCATTTTCATGCAACCTAATTTCTATATGCCTATTTAAAATTTTTTTTACTCTCCTTTATGATAAACACATTAAAATTTGTAAAATACATAAAAACATAAGAAAATAAAAATTATTCATAATCCCACTATAGACAAACCAAAGTATTGATAGTAACTACTTCTTTGTAGTAGTTTTTTATCCTATATATGAGAAAATACAGGTTTTGTATCACAAAATTAAAGTCCTACCAGTCTTTGTTTTTTATTTTCTAACATGAATATTTTCTTCCATGATTAAATACGCTTAAAAACTGTGACGTTAAATGCCTTTGCAGTGTTTTACTATGTAGATATCATAATACAATTAACTGAAATTCTAAGATCTTTAGGTCTATAAGGCCTAAGCCTACTGTAACTTAGGGCATCAGTTTTACTTCAGAAGTAAACTAGCTAAGTACTGATTTTTTATGAGACTAGCATGACATTAGGGTTATTTCCCCAAATTACCTCTTTTTGTTGTCGTTCCAGTTCTCTCATGCGTATATCTCTGGCTTCCGCCCGAGCAGCCCGTTTTGCTGCCAGCCTTGCTTCTGCCTAAAAAGTAACATAAAGATTCAGCTTTATTTAAAAATAACGAACACCACTACCTCTACACCAGCTTTGAGGATAAGGGGCAAATGGGACATTACCTTCCATTGGCCACAAGATATTAATCTATCAGCAGTTTGACTGGCTTCTTCAGTCAACTACATTCTCATTTCTTTCTCTAGTCCTAGAGTCTCCTGAAATCTGGGCCTTTATCTTTAACTGCTTGTCTTGATGAAACATTCAAAACATTTCACACAATTCAAAACTGCTTTTTCCAGAATTTCTTTCCCTATCAGTTCAATCATGGAAACTAGAAACTTCAGAACCAGCCTCTATTTCATTTTGGACAGTGCCAATATTCAGTCTCCAAGTACTGTCAATTCTCTACCACTGAGTTTTCTCCAACTCACCTTGGCCTTTTTTAATTGTTTCCACGTTTCAAGAATTCTTCATCCCTCTCTCTTTCTCTAAATTGGGATATAATTCACACTATCAAATTTACCACTTAAAAATATACAAGTCAGTGAGTTTTTAGTATATTCACAAGATTACACAACTATCACTACTATCTAATTCCAGATATTTACATCACCTCAAAAAGAAACCCCACAACCGCGAGCAGTCACTCCTACTGGCTCCTGGCTACCACCAATCTTCTTCTGTCTCTATGAGTTTGCCTATTCTAGACACAATAAGACTCATCTCTCTTGTTTGAATACTGCAATTGCCTCCAAATCCATCTACTTGCCTCCAGAATCTGCCCTATAATTCATCTTCTACATGGTTACAAGACTGCCAATCTGCCTTTCAAAACACATTTCTGATAATGTCATAATGTCATTTCACTGTATAAAATTCCCATTGGCTCCCCATTACTTACGGTTAAAACAAAAATTCCATGGACTAGCATAAAAAAAAAATAGAGAAAAGGAAAGCAAAAACAGAAACAAGGTTCCCCCCAGTCAGATTTCTGCCTAATTTTCCAGGAGTTTGCCCACATGTACCAGCTGCTCCCATCTGCCACCATTCCTGGGCTCTATTGTCATCTATTAAGCCACTCTTCCAGACTGTTTGCTTGGCAGGAGGTATTCTCACTTCTCTCTTACTCAGCTAAAACATGACCTTCTATGAAGATTTCCCCCATTCCCTCTTTCACAGAGTAATGCTCTATGCACATGCCTCTACTATAATTAAGTTGCATTAAAATTACATGCTTCTGTCACCCCACAACTTTCATGCCTCAGTGTCTACTAAATAAACAAAAGAATTTCAGGCCATGGGCCAAAGTACTAAGAAAATGAGACAAGGAAATAGCTTGATATACCACATGAAGCAAAAATCTTTTCTCTGGTTTCGATCTCATAGCGTTTTCCTCTGTTCTTGGCCACATCCTAACTCTGATTTCAATCTCTCTCTTTGATAACTGCAGCAGTTGCTTCTTCTCATGTTGTTATATTTGTGCCCAAGTCCATTCTAAGTGACCTGGCCAATGTTTAAAATGGTCTATTGTGTGTAAGCAATTATGCTAGATGCTGAAAATACAGAATAAGATATGACATCTCTGCCCTAAAAAGTTTACCATCTACCTGAGGAAGACAGAAACACAATGGTTATAAGGAAGCAAGCATGCAGGAAGGAGCAATTGGTTTTGCTTGGCAAGGTCAGAGCAGGTTTCTAAGAAGAGAATACAGTTTAATAGTTAACACTTATTCAACTAGCCCAATTCTGGCAATTTCCTAGTCTGCTTACCTGGCCTTTTAGTATTAAAAACCCAGCAAAGTAACTGCAATCTATCAACATCAAGCTCTAAACACTGACATGATCAGAGCAATTTGTCTTCTCACATGAATTTTACATTGGCGTCTATCTTTAAAAAACCTATACCCCATCTTCTTAAAAAAACAAACAAACAAAAAAACAGTGCTCCACCTTCTTTATCCACTTTCTTACCAGGCACTATTTTCTTACCAGGGTTTGTATTTTACAGACAAAGACTACAAGGCTAAGTTAAGTTTTAGCAGACAGCAAGTACACTTATAAATTACAACGTATTATTTTTCTAGGAAAAATTTTCTTATTTTAAGAAAGCCAAAGCAATGTATAGACATTTTCATTTCCATGTATATTAACTTTGTACTTGTAGCCTTCCTTAGAAATTTATCAAGAATGCCATGTTCAACATCTGAAACTAATATAATATTGATGGTATGTCAACTGTAATTGAAAAATAAAAAATATTTTTAAAAAACATTACACAAAGATTATTAAAATTTTACTGATACAAAAGATATGACACCATTTATAAATAATAAAATATATAGTACTTAAAAAAAAAAGAATGCCAATTTCATCCTTCTAATATCTGTGGCCAATTCTGCACAATCAACACTAAAATGGGACTTCTCTCACTAGACCTGAATTTTAGATAAGATTTCTTTCACAACAAAAGGGAAGGGAAACTGACTGCTGTGTAACAGAAAGAACATGGACTTCAGAGCCATAAAAACACCCTTTCCTTTGTTAGCCAACTTTATCCAAACTCAGATGCTACTTCTCTTGGAGATGGTCTTGAAGGCCACTAAACAAGCTTAAAAGAGAGAAACAGAATTTTAAAATGCTTTATCTGGTTCTTTGGATACACTGCTACCAAATGCCTGAGGCACCAATGATAGTAGAAGTAGCAAGGAGCAAATGGGATTCTAATCTAGTAGACAAAACATGTGCTCTATACTTACACTGACATATTTTTAAACAATTTACAGCTACACGAAGCACACTTAGGAAGTAATGCTAGCATTTTCCCCACAAAATACAATTGCATAAAAGAGCTGCTACAGATTCAACACCCACCTCACACGTCTATACAATAAATGGGGCCTAACAATAAAGGACCATGAAGATTTAACTAAGTTTAAAACAAAGTTAGTTAAAAAAAATTAAACACAAGATTACCATTTGATTCAATAATTCTACCTCTGGGTATAAACACAAAAGAACTGAAAGCAGAGATCAACAGATATGTGTACGCCAATGTTCATGAGCAGCATTATTCATAACTGTCGCAAGGTGGAAACAACCTAAATGTCCATCAGTGGATGAATGGAGAAACAAAATGTGTTACATATGTGGATGAAAAAGGGGTGCTGTAATAAATTGTAAATTCCTAACTGGGCACATCATGGTGGGTAGTCACACCCAGGGATACAACTTCTTTAGTGAAAGGTTTTTAAGCATATAAGTGAACACATCTTTGAAATGCAAAAATAAATACCCACAAGAGAGCACAAAATCTTGTTAGTTATCCTATAATCCAATGCCCACCTTGCTTTTTCTCACCTCCACGTACTCTTCCTTACATTCCCTCCTTAACTTCAAATGCATAAAAAGAAACCGCAAAACTTATCCTCTGAAGCATCTGTCATCAATTTTGTATCAAATAAACTCTTATAAACATTCTCTATAGGTAGACATTTTTTAAGGCAACATACACATATTGAGGAATACTATTCAGCCTTACAAAAAAGGGAGAATTTCACACATCCTACAATATGTAAGAACATAAAAGACATTCTGGTAAGTGAAATAAGCCAGTCACGAAAGGACAAATATTGTATGACTCCGCTTACATAAAGTACCTAAGAATAGTCAAATACCATGGGATAGAAAGTAGAACAGTTGTTGCCAGGGGGTGGGGGAAAGAGGAAATGGAGAGTTATTACTAAACAGGTATAGAGTTTCAGTACAGGATGACGGAAAAGTTCTGGAGATGAGGGTGGTGGTTGCGCAATAGTGTGAATGTACTTAATGCCACCGAACTGTACACTTAAAGATGATTAAAATGGTAAATTTTGTTATGTACATTTTACCAGAAAAAAAAAAGTTGGTTAATTTAAAGTTAGTATTAGATATGAAATTAAAAGTATTCAGGAGCCTAAATCATTCTATTACTTGTAGAATTTTGGAGCCGATAGGACCCAAACTCTTAAAGTTAATATGAGAGTCCAGGAACTGGAAATTCAGGTTCAAAAGTTACCTGTGAAGTCAAGGAGGTGATAAGACCGAGTTTCTAAAAATGATTCTGACAGATAAACTTTCAAATATTAAGCACATTCAAGCAGATTTAAAAATAAAATCTAATTGGATAGGTATAAAACTTTATTCTTCCTAGAGCAGTGAAAATGATTTCACAAAAAGCAAAGCTATATCTGGATAGAATTAAATCCATTTCCTACTAAATAGTTGGGGCAAATTGCAAAAAAAAAAAAAAAGCAAAAATCATGAGCTTTGATCATGCCTGAAACAAATGCTTTAGGTTATATTAACTCATAAACCTTCTAAATTTGTAGAATGTTCATTTTATCACTAAACAAATAATTAGAAATTATATAATGATCAGTAAGAAACAACTTCTAAGAAAAAATTAAGAACTTTCCTTCATCATCAGAATTTTGTATTTATGCTCTTTTGGAATTTTAGAAAAAAGCAGAGGAGATGCAGTAAAAGATAATGCCATTTTAAAATGGGCAAAGGAATTTAAATAGACACTTCTGTAAAGAAAATATACAAATAGCTAATCACCACATAAAAGGATCTTCAATATCATTAGTCATCAGGAAAATACACATCAAAAGCCACACTGACAAAAAAGAAAAGCAAATTGAAATACCACTCAGGCCTACTAAGATGGCTATAATTTAAAAAAAATATAGTTTTTTTAACCAAAAATAACTAACTATTGTTGGCAGGGATAGAGAAAAATTCACTGCTGATAGAAATTTAAAATGGTGCTGCCACTATTGAAAGCAGCTTAGCAGTTTCTCAAAACATTAAACATAGACCACAATACCTAGCATGTACCTCTAGGTATGTACCTAAGAGAAATGAGAAGATATATCTACACAGAATTGTGTACATGAATGTTCTTTGGCAGCGTTATTCATAATAACCTAAAAAATAGAAAACCCAAAATTTTCATCAACTGATGAATGGATAAACAAAATGTGGTATTATCCATACAATGGAATATTATTCAGCCATAAAAGGAATACTGATATAGGATACCATATGGATCAACCTTAAAAACTATGCTAAATCAAAGAAGCTAGACACAAAAGGACATAAATTGCAAAATTCCATTTATATGAAATGTGCAGAATAGGCAAATCCAGAGGCAAATCCTAGGCAAGGGGGAGATGGAGAGTGGCTGCTAATTGTTATGAGGTTTCTTTTTGTGCTGACAAAATGTTCTGCAATTAGAAGGTGGTGTTGGTTGGACATCCTTGTAAAATACTAAACACCACTAAATTTGTATACTTTAAAATAATAAATTTATGGTATGTGAATTACATCTTAATTTAAAATTTTTTCATAGATATTGGGAACATAAAAATATAATGCCTAAGATAAACAGTAAAATATGTAAAATCTAATATATAATATTCAATATATAAAATAAGAGAAAAGGAATCTTATGACCTATTAAGTTTGGAAAATGCCAAGTTAAACTTTTTTTTTAAATCATAGTCTTTAATAATATACATTATTACTCTCCAAGAAAAAGATAAAAAAATATTTCTCAGACTTGCCCACACTACCAAATAAACGCTATATAATTCTTCAAGGATCATGCTCCAAGGAACATATTTGGGAAATAGTAATTAAATTCACAGCAGTATATCAGGGTCCAATTCAAACTATTAATTTTGTTCAAGGGGAACCTTACCTCTGATCTTAATATTTATAAAATTAAATCGTGTTATCACAATAATCTCTTCAATATCAAAACTCAAACTTTCAAAATAATGGAAAGATGAGACCTCAAAATAACTATCATCATTTGAGCATTTACTTAGCAAAGCCAGGTGCTTATTTTCCTCTAATCCACAAAGTAACCCCTTGAGATACAGAAAGGTTCAGTAAATTGCCCAATAGTCCCTGGCTAACAAGTGTGGCAGCTGAGATCCACATCCTAAGAATGACTCCATTTAATGCTCTTAACTATGTTGCCACAACCTGTATCTTTAAACTTCCCCCACCCCAAGTATAAGAGCAGATCCTTAGACAAATAATTAAAGTTTACTTTGGATAAATTATTTTAGGATTTTCAACCTAGCATAGATTCCCTCTGTTCTGTGAAATGGTACCATTCTGGTTCTTATTTCTTTGACCATGACTTTATCGCAAATGTAGATAATCTTCCCCCTTGCTGTACACACCCTTTCCTTCCATCTTTTTACTCCACATTTTTAACTATCAGCCAATGAAAATGACGCAAATCTAGCACCTCAAGCTTTGACCAAAATCAAAGCCTACATTTTGTCTGGTGGATCTCTTCTCATAAATTTAAGAGTGAATAAAAGCAACCTCACCTTCCCTCAGTAAATAGGCTTTGCTTCCCTATTTTCCAATTTCCAGAAATGAAACCCCTATTACACTTGTCCAAAACCCAAGGTCTCAGGGCCTCCTACTTCCTACTAAATCTTCCTTTACAATATCCCTGAATCCAATCTATAATTTCCATTTCTACAGACAACTCATCTTTCAAGCAGGCTCTTACCACTTTCACCTAGAATACTTCGTTATCTAATTCTAACTCCACTTTCTCCATTTCAGCTTCTCTCCCATCCTTTCTATTCCATACTGTTGATATTAATCTGCCTGAAACAAGAAGGAACAAGAGAGATAAAACACCCTAAAGTAAAATATGACTAACCATGATGTATTTTACAATGCTCAATACACAAAAGCTTCCTTATACCTTCTGAATTTTAAATTTGGATTCTGTTACTGCTTTAGTTTACAGGCTAAAATAGACTTGCTGCTGCTCCCAGTGGTCAGAAACTCAACTGAGGCCAATCCTATTATAAACCTCCCATCTGTCCAGTGGGTCTACAAGTAAGGCAGGATCTATCCAATGCACTGGACAGTGCTGTTTCCTTGGAATATAATCCGCAAGTCAAATTTCATTTGAGACTTAGTTAAAAAAGAAAAAGGTTGTTTAAGTTTGAATCCATCCTCTTAATTCAAAGGCAAGAGAATTATACTCTATAATAATATAAATATTATATATATATATACATATATATATAGATATAGACACACACACACACACACACACACATCTGCCATGCTATGCTGTAAATTTCACCCTCCCCATGGACTCTGCCCCATCTATCTGATCTCTCTTCTCTGCCTTCACTCTGTCCTTCCATTGGTTTGTTCTTCTCATTGCAAGTAGGTTCAAAGTCTCTCTCATCTCTAAAAAACAAACAGGCAAAAAATCCTTCCTGGTTCAATTTGACCTTATCTTCTCTTTTCTCGTACGTCCCTCCTCAGTTCTCTCTTCAAATGACTACATTCTAGCTTCTGCCCAAATCACTTGATTGAAACTGCTCACGCAAAAGTCACTAATGACGTCTAACTACCAAATCCAATAAAACGTTTCTGTTATTTCACTTGTCCTTTCTGGACTTCCAACATCATTGACCACTCAATTCCTTTCTGGTTTTCCTCTTAACTCTCGGACTTCTCTTAGAATCATTCATGGGCTCATTTTCTGTGCTAGCTCCTTAAATTTTAAAATAATCAAAGCTTCCAGGCTCGATCTCACGCTTTTCACTCTTATGTGCCCTTCCTGGGTAATACTGGTAGTTCGCAAATTTCTGTGTCCAACTCTGACTTTTCTCCCACAGTCCTAATCCAATTCGCTATTAAACACTGGGGCCATCCCACTGGAACCTCTGGTTCAATATATCACAAATTGAATTTATAATCTTTCCCCTTAAACTTCCTCTCTCTTTATATTTCCCATTTGCTGTCTTATCACCCAAAAACTAAAATGAAGACTCATAAGGCTCCTTCCTTATTTTTACCCTCCTTCCATATTCAGTCACTAAATGTCAAGCACCTAGCTCCCATCAAGATTCACTTTACTATTTCTTCTATCTAAACTCTTCTCTGTTCCCACTTTACTGCTTTTAATTCATGCTCTTATCATCTCGCACAAAGATAACTATAGCAGCTTCTTAACTAGTTTTCTGCCTCCTACCAGTTACACGATAGCTAAAGCAATTATACTGTACCTCAAATCTGAACAAGTTTTACTCTTTAATGGCTCACCACAGCTTTCAAAATCAAATTTGAACTGTTCAGCACACAAATCCTTCATGAATGCCCCGTACTTTCTCTCCAGCATCATCTCCTCCCTTTTCCCAACCTCTCTCCAGTCATAATGAGCTATTATTCTGGCAGTTCCCACACAGTTCCAGTTGTTGGACACCCCTGTGCCTGTAAAAAGCTTAAAAAGCAATACACAAAAATTCATGAAAAATGGAGATATGTATTAGAACTTTTAGAACATGTACAGGACGGATATCTTATTATTTTATTACAGTAGTTCTCTGTTAGCAGGGGAATGTTTAGAGCCTTAAGCTTGGTTTATAATGTCTTCTTTCTCCTTCCTATCTTTTAAAATAAAATATCTGAAACAATTGTCACAATGTTGACGTCAGTTAATGTTGGGTGGTGGACTCATGGATACTTATATATTAAATTTTCATAATTTGACAGAAATGCACTGAACTGAGCCAAGACTAGAATTGCAGCTTGCATGTAGATCCATAATATAAAATCTATGCAACTGGCATGAGTTAAGAGAGATAAAGTATAATCTGGACTTTACAAACTATTATTTAATGTCAATAAATTTCAGATACATAATTCTAGGAAGTGAAACATTCAAGGAAAATGACTAAATCATGCAGCTAAGACTCAGAGTTTACTGTGTTTAATTCTGTTTATTCTTCCATGACACTCATGCTAAAAGAACCCTGAAAAACAAATTGAGACATAATATTTATTATGTTGCTATGGTTTCCAAATTAACAAATAAAAATCATTACTTGATTTCCTAGCAACTTCCCTTTAGTAGAAAAATTTTAGGTACCATTTTTCTTCTATCTTACACTGTAATTATGTTTAAGCACCTTTTTAAAAGTTTTTGGTAGTTGAAGACTAAATATTTAAATTTTTCTAGGCATAAACATCAATGTATATTAGACAAAATCTAGGAATTTAAACCATTTTCTTCTGATGTCAAACAACTATATCTTCCTTTTATTCAGAGATCTTTTAATAGCAAAATATTCTTTTGGTATGAGAGGAAATTTAAGATTACAGACTTTATAACTGAGGTCTGAATACAACCTAATTAGCAGCACAGCAGAACTAGAAACTTTAGATCTGCAATGATATATCTAACCAAGAGAAAATGTGAATCACAGTTCCAGTAGAAATACCCAGGGCGTGGGGGGAGGGGGAGGTATTGCCAGTATCATGTTCCCATTTAGGTTAATGATGTTGTCTATCTGGATTTTTTCTCTCCATTTTCCTTTGACAGGAATAGTGAAGATTATGACAGTGCATGTTATTCCAAATATTTTTCAGTTACACTGACACAAAACTAAGTCTTAGGGTTCAATAATCCTCCCTCAATTCTGGTTAGAAGGGCAAATCAAGGAACAAGGTGATACCGAGAGTAACACCAGCCATCACAGAGCTAGGGCAAGGGGCAGGAGTCGGGGGCAGCAGCACACAGCACTAAGAGACTGATACCCCAACCACATCTCTTTGCTTTAGTTCCAGCGAGTACATGGGGAAAAAATGAAGAAAGGTTGGCACTGGACAGAACTGGCTTAATTTATGCACTAATGCCAATAGAAAAGATCCTCTAAATGACTGAAAACAATAGATTTACTCTTTCAAAGGATTTATCTAATAAAACCAATAAGTACAAAGGGAGAGGGTTTTGATTTAACTAGGTAGAAGAGAAAAACATTCGTTTTTTATAACTGAAAAAATAACTCATATTCCATAATCTTCTATAAAATTTTATGTACCACCACTGAGAACACTTAAAAGTACTGAATTAAGAAAGACTCAAGACTTTATTTTGAAATTTTAGGGCTCTTTAGGCTCCTGCCTGAGGATTGGATATCTTCAACTCTATACTTTCTCCCTAGACAATCTCACCCAAACTCGTAATTTCAGTTACCTTCTATACGCATTATGTGCTCACCAGTCTCAAATGTTTATCTTACAGCCCAGACCACTCCTTTGAACTCTTATTTATATTCCCAAAACTGCCTCTTTAAATCTCCACTTAGATGTCTCACAGGCATCTTAACTCAGCAAATGCCAACATAAATCCATTGTCTTCCTTCCCCAAACCTCCTCCCCATTCTAATGTTCCCTGCTATTCACCCAAATGCACAAGCCAAAACTTCCCCTCCCTGCTACCCAACCATAGCCATGCACTGAGCATCTACTACTTACCTCTCCATTCCAATCACCTCTCACCATCCCCACTGTCATCACTGTAGGCCAGGCTACCACTGCCTCTGCAAGTCTTATGACTCGTCTCCCTGCATCCACTAATGCCTCTTTCTTATATAATATCCAACCTGCAGTAAAAGTCATCCTTTTAAGGCACAAATCTGATCATGGCATACCCCTACAAGAAAACCGTCCATTTTTCATTGCTCTTAGGATGCAAATCAAAATTCTAAATACATTCTATAGATAAGTATTTGTTATGGGGGCTGTCATATGCACTGGAGGATGTTTTAGCAGTATCCCTGGCTTCTACTCGAAAATGCCAGTTGCACACTCCTCTCTCAGTTGTAACAGGCAAAAATATCTCTACACACTACCAAATGTCCTCCCGGGGGGATAAAAATCACCCTTAGTTGAGAAGCATTGACTTGCTTACATTATCTGGTGCCTGCCAAACTCTCGGCTACTCTCCTCTCTGCTATCCAGGTTACTGTTGACAGTGTTCTTACGCCAGGAGGCACAATGAAGCTTAAATGCAAATTTCACCTCTACCCTTCTAGTAACTGTTGGGCAAGTTATCTCAATTCTCCATTCGGTGGATGTGAATTCATCATCCATAAAATGAAAATAGAAGACCACCTCACAGAGTTGTCATGAGGATTAAATTCATTAAAAGTACTTAGTGCAGTGCTGGTATATAAGAAAAGCTCAGTAATGTTAGCTGTTGCTCTTAATCCTTGAATTCTCAATACTCTCTCAACTTCAAAAGCTTATCACACATTCCTTCCTCTGACTGGAAAGCTCTTCCCAAAATCTGACAACTCCCTTTCCCCTAAATAATTCCACTCATTCTTAAAAACTGAGTTGAAAGGATGCTTCGTTGGAGAAGCCTTCCCAAAGCCGGTCAAGTACCCCTTTCATGCACTCTAATATAACCATTTACTATTCACTAAAAGCACTTAACACCTTTGTAAATAAATATATTACTGTTTCCTCAATTCTAAGAATGCCAATGATTATGACATACCCTGACAATCACAGCTTTTGATTTCAGGAAAAAAATCACCATACTAAGTGTAGACATTAAATATATTTTTTAAAAAAAAAAAGGAGCTGACAATTGAGGTAGTCCATCATGTAAATTATTTGGCATCTCTTTTCTTCACCAGAGTCTAGGCTCCATAAGGGAAATGACTATGTTAATATGTCCATTCCATGTCCTCCATACCTAACACACACTGATGAGAGCAGATGCTCAAAAACATTTACTGAATAAATAACATTCGAATTTTGCTTTTTAAAACTATTCTTAAATTAAAGGTGAAATTAATGTTCATAATTATCGCTGATTATGGTCATTCTTTGCATTTTTAAAAGCTGCTGTCCGTGCCAAAAGTTTTTAGCCTTAATTTGCCATGGCCTAAAAGTGAATTAAATAAAATAGCAAAATAACTATGAGATCACTAGCTCTATTACACAATTATGGTGTTCATTCCATATTGTATAAAACAATACACAGGACAGTATCTTTTATTTATTTATTTTCTAGACAGTTTCTTTTAAACTAAGCATACGCATAATTCTTCCTTTTGTGCCCTACTAATCCATAATCAAAGAGCACAATTTTGGTTCTCACTACTAAATACTTAGACAGCAAAATGAAATACAACCAAGTGTCCATTAACAAATAAATGGATAAACAAGAAGTAGTATATACATACAATGAAATATTATTCAGCCATGTAAAGGAATGAAGTTATTTAAAAGAGGAGAAAAAGAAATGAAGTTCTGATACATGCTATAATATGAATGAAGGATGAATCTTGTAGACATTATGCTAAGTGATATAAGCCAGACACAAAAGGATGAACATTGTATAATTCCACTTATATGAAATATGTAGAATAGGCAAATTCAAGAGACATAAAGTAGATTAGAGGTTACCATGGGCTGAGAGAGGGAGAAGTTGGAAGTTATTGCTTAATGGTTACAGAATTTCTATGTGGGGTGATGAAAAGATTTTAGAAATAGATAGTGGTGATGGTTACATAACATAGTGAATATAATTAATGCCACTAAATTATAGACTTAAAATGGTCAAAATGGCAAATTTTATTACATATATTTTGACAACTTAAAAAATTAATAACATAATATACCAAAAACTATTGACTTGTATGCTTCAAATGAATCAATCATATTATGAGAATCAAAATCTCAAAAAAGCTATTTTAAAAAATCTAAAAGTTCTAGCAGCCACAAATATTACACAGTCATAGAATTTCCTTTCTTCCTTATTACAAGTAGGTTTGAGCACCAAATATGTATACATGTAAATTCTGCTCAACATAAAAGTCTCAGAATGCTCTGTTTGCTAAAGTCTAATTTCTACATAAGATGATCAGTTTCTATGCCAGTCACTGATTCTTTAAATTGAACAGAACTGTGTACTATGAGCCAGAATTTTCTTGGAGTCCTGAACCTGTAAAGAAGTCACAGAATTTTAGAGTAAGAAGGACTCTCAGATCATCAGGTCAAAAAATAAGCAACATTCTGATGACTTCCATTTAAAAGATATGCGTAAAACATGTTTTCTGCATAATTTCCACTATAAAACAAAGAAAGCAGTACTATTCCAGGTTTCGGTGTGTCCTTTTAAAAAGTACTTGCAAAACCCTCAAGAGGCTTCAATTTTTTCTCATTGAATAGTCACCTTAACATTCACCAAACTATGGTAAGACAGCATACCTGGCTTTCATCCTACCCTCATCTTTCTCCTTTTGAGAAGCTAGCTTCCTCTGAGTTACCTGTTGTTGAGTCGGCTCCGACTACTGGTGACCCTATGAATGAGTGTTGTCCACAATGTCCTGTCTTCAATAGCCCTGCTTAGCTCCTACAAGACTCATGCCTATGGCTTCCTTTAGGGATTCAATCCATTTCATATTTGGTCTTCCTCTTTTCCTGCTGCTCTCTCTTTTTCCTAGCATTATTGTCTTTTCCAAAGAACCCTGCCTTCTCATGATGTGCTCGAAGTAAAACAGCTTTAGTTTTGTTGCTTTTGCCTCCAGTGATGTTTCAGGCTTACTTTGCTCTAGAACCCACTTGTCTTTCTGGAGGTCCAGGGTATCCGTAAAGCTCTCCTCTAACACCAAACTTCAAATGAGTCACTATTTTTCCTTTTGGCCTTTTTCCAAAAAGGAAAAATTTTTCCTTTTTTTCCTTTGTCCAACTTTTAAGCTATCTGCATAAGTCTCCTCAATTTGAAATTTTGTGCTTTCAGGTAATTTTCACTGAAAGCCAACCCTCCAGTTGCATTTTCTCCAAACATGTGGAACAATCAAAGCCAAGCAAACAAAAAAGACAAGCATCCAGATTGGTCTTCTGATACTCTAAAGGACTTGCTGGTGACCCCTTCTGACACCTGCTCTTCTGAGACCTGTGACAGCCCATGCTTCCCCAGCAAAGCACCAACATGCCTATTACTGACAAAACATGACTTCTAAATACATCCACATTCCTGCCTTTGCAGAGCAGTCTTCTAACTTTTCAACATCTTTTAAAAATGCACTCAGGTTGTACAAAATAAAAATAATTCTGAAGATCATGGTACAGAGATTCCTCAAAAAAAAGTAAAAATAGAACTACCATATGATCCAGCAATTGCATTTCTAGGTATTTATCTGAAGAAAATGAAAACACTAATTCAAAAAGATATATGCACCCCTATGTTCACTACAGCATTGTTTACAATAGCCAAGATATGTCCATCAACAAATGAATGGTTTTTTAAAAAAGTGGTATGTGTATGAGTGTACACACAGTAGAATATTATTCAGTGATAAAAAATAACGAAATCTTGCCACTTGTGACAACATGGATAGACTTTAATGGCATATGATCTCACTAATATGTGGAATCTAAAAAACAAAACAAAAACACACACACAAAAACCCAAGCTCATAGATAAAAAGAAGAGATTGGTGATTGCCAGAGGCAGGGGAGGTGGGTGAATGAAATGGGTGAAGGGAGTCAAAAGGTATGAACTTCCAGTTATAAAATAAATAAGGAACAAGGATGTAATGTACGGCATGGTAGCTATAGTTAATGATATTGTATTGCGTATTTGAAAGTTGCTAAGAGAATAGATCTTAAAAGTTCTCATCACAAGAAAAAATTTGTAATTATGTGCAATGTTGATTTTAACTAGACTTACTGTGTATATTTTGCAATATACACAAATATCAAATTATTATGTTGTACATCTGAAACTAATATCATGTTATAGATCAATTATATCTCTATTTTTAAAATATGAACATCCAGGATAAGATCTTGTGTGTATTTCAGTTCATGGCTCCCAAACCCAACTGGCCATTAAAATCCTCTAGGAAGGAGTATGGAGTGTGTGGAGCACATGTGTGTGTGTTTAAATAGATTTCTGAGCTGAACCCTATAGATTCGGATTTAGCTAAGTATGAGGGATGGATTGGGAATCTATAAAATCTGAAAATTCTCCCTGAGAGATTCCAGATGATCAACCATGTTTTAGAACATCTGTCTTAATAAGTTTCTTTTTTCAAAAGGAGACTATTTTACCTCTATTCTCACTTTCTATTTCTACTTAATAATCAACAAAAATAGCCTCCTGCAAGCCTAACACTGCACTAAAGGTTCACGTGCATTATTCCTTTAGTCATCACAACAGCCCTATAAGATAGAAAGACAGTATTATTCACATTTAACAGAAGAAGGCACCAAAGTCTAGAGTAATTATTTAACAAAATTACTCAACCAGCAACCAATAAGGTTAGAATTAAAGCCACAGTCTCCAAAGCCCACTTCTTCTGGAAGTATGCTATAGTAAAATAAACAATGGCTTTAAATAGCTGAATTTGAGTTCCAGTTCTGAAACCTTTTTGACAGTTATCTCTCAGCTCATCTAGTTCTTCATCAATACATGAGGATAATGATAATACATACCTACCCTATCGAACTCATGTTTTTATAAGAACTAAGATGTTAATGTGCTTTCAAAATCATGAAAAGTTATAGAAAAACAAGCTATTAATGAAGGAGTTAGAGAAGATTCAGAAACAGTATAGCAGAGTGAGTGGTTAAATGCTCAGACTTTGGAGCCAGAGTGCATGTGTCTGAATCAAAGCTCAGCTATTTCCTAGCTATATGACCTTAGGGAAGTTACTTAACGTTTCTGTGCAATGGTTTCTTCATCAATAAAATGAAGATAATAATAAAACCAATCTCAGAATTTTGTGAGAATTAAATTGATTAATGCATTTTAAATACTTAGAATAGTGTTTGTCACATAGTGAGCACTGGATGTTAAGTAAACACTGGATGTTAGAATACTATCCAAAAAAGTTCAAATACTTAATGACAGTATAAAATGAGCCTAAAAGGTGCTGGTATTTTCTCCCCTTATTCATCTGGTTATATAACTCCAAATTTGGAAGTAAACATTTTGAGTAGTTTCAATTTTCAACTAAAACTATGTGGCTTCCAAAATATTTTATTCATGCAAATACTTTAGATTGTTATACTGTACTATTATTTCATTTTTAAATATCGTTTACCTTTTTATCTAAGAATATCTCCCTGATTTTTTAAAGTAATTTTGTTAAAATAATACAAATTTTGTTGTCAGTTTTTATAACTTTTCTTTGTTTCAAATATTCTCCTACAGAATTTGACTTCTAATTCAAAAGCTAAGTAGCTTACCAGAGGAAAAATATAACAATGAGCTGGGTCAAAAAAGACTGTGTAATATGTCAAAAGGAAACAGCACTAGCCATAAATGAGTTAGTTACTAAGAATAACAAAGAGGAAGTGACAAGGGGATAATTCTCAACAAAAGAATATAATAATATAGTACTCTAAGCAATTTGTATACTAGATTAGTTTATGGTCAGGTCTGGAACTGTAGATAGAATTAGAATCTAAAACAAAGTTGGCACCCCACTAAGAAATCACAGCTGGGAGTTACCTTAAATTTCCAATACGCAACAGGAAAGGTTGCCAGTGATTCAGTAGGTGACAACCCTTTCTTTCCCTTTTTCTTTTTTCTGAGTTGTCAACAAACTAAAACAAAAATGCTCCAGAAGCCCTGTTACTAGCTAAAAGTTAAACATAAATATTCTACTGCAATATTTAAAAAGAAAACAGAAAGACACTGAGCAGATACCAAATAGGATCTTTTCTGTCCACCTTTTTACAGTGCCCCATGGAATAAATCAACTATATAGAGCCCAAAAAGCATTTCTATAAAATATTCATCATATCTTTAAGATTCTCAGTACTTTAAGCTTCAATGCTAAAGATTATTTATAAATTTCAATACTTGTCCCATTAGGACAAGTACCTGGAATTAAAATAATACACAAAAGTAAAATGGAAAATTAATTTTAGATGAGATATATATCCAAGTAAAAAGATAATAACTATATTTTATTTTAATACAGTATTTTAGAAGCCAGATACAAAATTTTATTTACAGTAAACACTCTGAAACTAGCTCAATGAATGTCTGTATTGCTCTCACAGAAAACATTCTCATCTGTGCATGTCAGTGTTGAGAGGGAGTTTTCCACACACCTCTCTGGCAATGTTACTCAAAGCTTCATCTTCAGCAGAAAATCGGTCTTTCACAGGTGTTCTTTTCCTTCCTGAACCAGGAGTCCCCATCTTGTCTTCTTGATCTTCTTTTAACTCTGAAACGTGATTTCAATCTTGTCAGCCCTGAAATAAAAAGAAACAATAATTTAAGATGTTTCGCTTTGTGCAGTGTTAATGCTCGTTTATAGATTGACTTTTAACAAAGAGAAATTATGTTTATGTATTTACATATAAATTAAAATTAATCACCAATACTTGTTCTCATTATCAAATTATTCCAATAGATTTTAGAATATTTAAATTTATACTAATTACTGAACCTCCCAACTCCTTTACCATAACGTCCATGGGAACTTATGAGAATATGTTATATTACCCTCAGAAAACTGCAGCCAACAGTGATTCTACTTGTTTAAGATTACTACAGCTATTTCTAAAATCTATTTCCACTCCAGAGCAAAAACATTTGAGAAAAGACATTTAACCTAAAACTTGAAGAGAACTTATTCAAAAGTTTTTAATATAGTGCCTTAGTTACAAAGTTAACTTGGTTTTTTAGTGTAATTTAAGAAAAAATTTCAATTAAACTATTACCGCATAAAAGGTTAAATGAAGGTTTACCATACTGCAATTAACAGTAACCAACACTGTCCATGCAACAAATACCTGAGTGCCTGTTATTATAGGACTATGAGAGGTGAATATACAGGAATGGACAAAACTGACATAGGTTAATGACTGAGAACATATCTATGGATCTATTATTGTTGTTATAATTATGAAAAGTTTATTTTTACAATACAGAAGAAAAATTAATCCTCTAGGATTAAATAACAAGGATGATAAAGACCATCTAAACTTTCTAATGTGTGGTACATATTTGAAATTAAAGATTCTCATGAGAGAATGTATCCTAATTTATATGACTCCCTCTCTCCTACAGTCTGAATACAACTCACTCATTTAGCTAAATATCCATTAACTTAATTTTTTTCCTAGCTTTACCAAACTGGCAAAATTTCATTACACTATGATTTACGAAGAGATTCTCAAGTAAGTTTGTCTTAATATATTAAATTATATTAAAACTATAAGTGAATTTAATATACTAAAATTTACTTGATTTAGGCAAAATAAAACAGAACCACTACTCCGTCATTCTATTCTTCCAAAAAGGTTTTCTCCAATAAAATTCAAGCCATTCTCCTCTTACCTGACACCATTTCTTATTCTCACAGATCTAGTTTGTTAAGTTTGTCAATCAGAATGAAGACTGACTCTGCCATAGAAAATACATCTGGATATAAGTATGGAAAAAAATTCATAAATGGAAACAAACAAAAAACTGATGTCTGAAAGCAGCAGCTGATAAATCCAAGTCATGAATCAGGACAATTTATGAAAAGCACAGAGGAGTTTTCTCAGAAGTCTACCATCATGTCCATCCTCAGCATAATTTTAAAGATCACTTAATAGTAATGGTATACAAATATTAATCACCTATTGAGAAAAAAGCAGCATACTCAAAGTTCCCTTTCAGACTAGTGACAATTTAGCTAACGCACCTGTCCTTCAGCCAGTTTTCCAAGGACATACTGAAAAACATTTCACAGAAGTAGGCTACAAAAATGTAGGCATTTTCTAATTCTAGACACATAAAAATAATCACAGAAGGAAAAAAAAAAAGAGATTCAGGGGAGGAAAAAAATGGCGTAGATGATAGAGCCTCTCTTCATCCCTCTGGCAACAAAATCAAAGTTGTGACGGAAACAAGGAGCAGCAAGCAAGAAAAAATCACCTGGAATCTAGAAGAACAAGCCTTACAACTAGAGAAACCCAAGAAATCACCTTGCAATGGCAGAAGGTAGGACGGGGCAAGGACACAGGGCTGCCCGGTCTCGAGCAGCTGTGTGACACAGAGGCTGCTGCAGCAGAGGACACCTCTTAAAGAGGCCATGGCCATGAGTAAATTTTCCTGGTAACAGACCTGCTCACTCTGAGCACCAGTGCCAATCTGGCTGCACACAGGGGCACAGGAAGACATTGTCAGAGTGAGAGCCTAAGCAAGACTCACTCTATACAGAAGTGCTGATGGTAGCCATTGTTCCCTGTTGAGCCCTCCCCCATCCCAGTGTGCAGACACAGCACCACCATAGCCTTGAGGTCATCAAACTGGATAACAGAGGTTGCTCCGCCCAGAGGATTCCCTGAAACCCTACCTCCCCCAACTCAGGGCCCTACCCAAGCCACATCCAGGTATATCCTCAGCGAGTCAGGTGCTCCTTGCTGAGCAGTGCCTAGACTCACACTGGAGGCAGCTGGCCTTGGTTTCTGGTGTGCCCTTTTTAGGCAACTATAAACACAGCATCTGTGGATTGCTTGCTGAATCCTGACAGGTGGCCCTGGAGGAGAAGAGGCTTGGGCTAAATTTGTCCTGCAGCTGAACACTTCTCAGGACTGTGCCACTGGACACCTACTTCACAAATCCACACTAGTAAGACCGGGAAACTTAGGAGCTTTGCTTAGTACATAGAAACAGACATGTAAAGGCAGCCAAAATGGGAAGACAAAGAAGAAGAAACCATATGAGAACACAGAACACAGATCCAGATATAATGGAGTTCAGTAATCTAACAGATGCAGAGTTCAAAACACTGGTTATAAAGATGTTCAATGAACTTTTGGGAAGGGCAGATAAATTCAGTGACAACTTCAACAGATAAAAAACATAAAACTGGAATTGGAAATTATAAAAGGGAACCAATCTGAAATGAACACTTTATCTAAAATGAGAAGTTTATTAAATGGCATAAACAAAGGAATAAACAAAGTGAATATAGAAAAGGATCAAATGCCCTATCTAGAGGATGAGAAAGTCAAGGACACACAATCAGAATGGCAAGAAGAAAGATGCCAAGACTGTAAAAATAATTTAAGGAACATATGGGATACTATTAAAGTTCCAAATATCTGTCTGATCGCCATACTTGAAGAAAATAAATATTTTGAACAGATGCTTGAAGAAATAATGATGGAAAACTTCCCTCACCTGGTGAAGGAAATGGACCTAAAACCCCAGGCAGCTCAGAGAATCCCAAAAACCGGGGATCCAAAGAGGCCCACGCCAAGACATATTATAATTAAAATGCCAAAGGTTGAATACAAAGAAAGAACATTAAAAGCAGCAAAAGAAAAGCAGATAGTTACCTATAAAGGAACATCCATAAGACTGGCAGTAGATTTCTCAAAAGAAACTATGCAGGACAGAAGGGCTCAGCAAAAAAATATTTGATAGGATGAAGACCCAGGATCTACAACCAAGAATATTTTATCCAGCAAAGCTATCATTTAGAATTGAAGGACAGATAAAGAGCTTCCCAGCCAAAAACAAGTTAAATGAATTTATCACCACCAAGCCAGTATTACAGAAAATGTCAGAGGGACTTCTTTAAGAATAAATACAAAAGATTCATTTCAGGTTAAAAGACACACAAAGGCTAAAAGGAAAGGGATGGAAAAGATATTGCTTTGATGGACCTAGAAGGTATTTAAGTTAGAGAAAGATAAACACTATATGATTTCACTTACATGCGGAATCTAAGGAATAAAAAGAACAAACTAATCAAAAACAGACTCACAAATATAGTGGACAATTTGGTGACGGATAGCGAGGAAGGAGATTTGGGGGGCTGAGAGAATGGGGTGAAGGGTTAAAGAAGTACAAATTAGCTGATGGATGGTCCCAGAATGGGGAATGCAGTTAGCATTAATATATTGGCTAGATGGAGGGTTGGGAGAGGGAGGGAGCAATCAGGCGTATCATTTTATAAACTATGTAGATGTCTAACCAATGTACTGTATAGTTGAAACTAAGATAAATAAATTTTTAAAAAAGAAATAAGATTTGGCTGGAAGTATATGTAACAGTGGCTTCATTAGGAGGATAGAATCATGGTTACATTTTTTTTCTTTATTCCCTAAAATTTCAATAGCACTGGGGAGAGATGCATTTAAAAAAAATAAAAACATTCAGATCCAAGGATCAAAGAATAAACTGGCCCCCAAGTGGACTGCACTGAAATTAGGTACAAATTAGGTACAACATGCATTACAGCTGAGACACACTATCTGAAGCCACTGCTGGTGTCAGTCTTTTGAATATATTTCTTTCTCCTCTTTCCCCAGAATCTATTTTGCTTCTTAACTAACACTGCCTTGGACCTTAGACCTGCCAGGATAGTCCAAGCACACAGATTTACATATAGGATAATCATTTCTTAAAAATTATCTTCAAAACAAAACTATTTCAACAAGCTTCAGTCTAACCAGCCCTGAGAGAAAGATGACAAGGAACATAGGCAGAGGATAAGTAGGAAATGGGAACAACGTCCTGTCTTCCTTTTCCTTATCCTAGCTATAGGTTCCTACATGTTTACTTGACTGACAGGCCAGGTCCTGTCACCTTTTTGAACTGTACAAGAGGCAGATTAACTATTACTTATTTCAAAAAAAAAAAAAATCTAGTGCTTTCAAAAGAATTATATAATTTGTATTCTGTAAGCAGGTATCCTTAAATGTTTTCAGCTCCTATGCAAACGATCCTCCAATAATTCCAGAACATTCTATATCAGTGATAGGGAGAATCCTTAAAAGAAATAAGATTCCTGGCATATCCAATGGAAAAGTGCTTTTCAACAAGATGACAAAAATAAGGACGTAGACTCAAATAGGTTATTTCCAGTTTCTGATCCTGAAAGGATTTTTAGTCAGGTTCTATCCCATAGAGTTTCCTCAAGAACCCTTTTCTTCTGGAGAAGCCATGTTCTCCACCAGCTTTTCCTTAGTAGTATTGACTAACCCAAGAGCTGAACCTTTACATCCACTGAAAAGAACAAAACTGCCTGCTTTTTTGTCAAGTCCTTTACCTAGGCAACTTCACAATGATTTTTCTCCAAACAGTTCGCTATTCAGTATTTGTCTACCTAAGGGAAAGAAGGGAAGTACCTTCAGAATGTTGTGAAATATAAACCTTCCAAAATAGACAAATATATCAATAAGGCTTTGCTCTTTCCCAAGGAGCTTCTCATATAACACATTTCTGAAAAAAATAGGCATTTGCCACCTTAAGTGGCACTTCAATCATGATATTGTTCCATTTTGTGAGAACAGAATGTGAATGTAATGTCAGTATGTCACATTCTAACTACAGCACACTTAATTCTGGACACTGATAGTTGCAGTTCCCTTATATCTAAGTATTTCATCATAGAAAACTCAAAACATTGGCATCGTAATGTTGTAATTACCATTAACACTGGCCTGCACAATAAAACGCTTAGTAGTTATTCATAAGCAAACCACAGTATCTGAAATGGCTCCTGAACTAAAGACTTAGTGTGATTGCAGTTGTTGCCATGGGATGAAATTTCAAGTGAGAGAATCTGAGTTCAACTGACTGCACAACCAATTGCCCTTCCTACTGCCTAAGCTTTGTTTTCTTCATCTATAGAGTAGAAACAACTGTCCCAACTATTTAACATGGTTAATGCGAAGCTCAAAAGAGTTAAGACAAATGCAACCACTTAATAAATGTATACAACACTGCATCAATGTTTAAAGTATCTTTAATTAACTACCTCTTTTATATATTTAGCTAATAAAGTTGGCAAAAGGGCAATCCTTGCCTTTCTTTACAGTTTCATCCTTTTACCTAACAAAAATATCTTCAAGTTATTTCCTCCAACATGCATTACATGATATCATTAGCCACACTAAGAATTTTTGCTGAAGCATATAACAATCTGGGAAAAATAAAAGTGCCTTTAACTATAATTATTATACTATACAGCACATTCACACAATAAAAACAAAAAAAAATTTTTTTCAAGGTATTTTGTGGTATTCAAAGTCTATTTTTGAAAACCTAAATTAATACACAAGTTTGGGACTATGCACTTATAATGGGTATTAGTCCCCTTATTAGAACACTTGACTTAGAAGGAAAAAGAAGACAGAGGTCATTCAATGGTACACTTAAGATCTATGCATACCGTTCTATATAATTTTACCTCAAAAGAAAAGACCTCTAAACTAATATTGAACTGGATTGAGGTGTACTGATCCCTGCTGCTTATTTTGAAATGCATGCTCCAAAATGTGAAATAATGAATAGAGGAATAGATAAAAATGATAGATAAGTGATAAAGTATAATAAAACATTAATAGTAGAATCCAGATAGTAGATACATGAGTGTTTACGGTCGAACTCTTTCAACTTTTCTGTATGTTTGAAATTTTTATAAGAAGTGTTGGGGAAAAAATGGTTGAAAAGGGCACATGACTAAGTGAATAAAAGGCACAGGAACTGGGAATTGCAATAGAAAAATATTATTTTCTCAATTTTGTTCCACAGTGTTTTGGGGTTTTCAATAAACAAAGTAGGATTATAAAATTTTATTGTTAGTCATCTCTGGTAAAACCATAATTTTCTACCAGATTTAACATTAACCATCACTCTTAGAAACAAAATAAAATTCTAAGTAAATGAAAAACACATTGCTAATTTTAAATAAATGAACACCACTGGATTAACCTTTAAAATTAGAAATCTGACTCGACTCAACAGGTTCAATTAGAACAAAGAAGCAAACACTAATGTCCCCTAAATCCTGGGGGTGGGGGGGGACACCAATTCTCAAGTCCACAAGTTTTTATCATTAGAGCAAAATTCTTTGAAATTTTCAGGTTTCCTTGAAGACTTCTATCATTCCTTCCACCCATGTAGCTCAATCATTAGGAAAAAAAAAAAAGTGACATGAGATACTTCTGTAGCAGAAAGGAAGAAGCCAACATTTTCCCTTTCTTGAGACACATATGTTTATTGGTGAGGTTCAGGTAGCCTAAACCTATCTTAAATAGAAAGGCAAAGTAATGTCCTGAAATGATAGGCAAGATATTAGTCAGGCCTATAAAAGGTAAAAGTCAACTATTTAAAATGCAATATAAGTACAATGTTCATGAGGGAATGATTAGAGAAAAGAGCACAGCTGAAAATACAGCTGTCAGAGTAGCTAATCCAAGTGCTAATACAATCTAAAGACACATGTGATGAGTTCCCCATTTAGATACATGTACTTCTGCTCACAAAATACCTAACACCAACACTGGTGGCTCCTTTTTAAAAAATTAAAGAGAAACTGACCCTCTCCATTCCCATGCCTGCTCATCCTCCACCCCACCCCCACCCCCCACAGAAACAGAGAGAAGATACCAGAAGTTAAAGACTAAGTTGCCAGAGTCAAAGAAACCACAGAATGCTCAATATAAGTCTGAGTTTATACCAAGGTGTTTATAGTGAATTATCATAACGAATTTCAAACAGTGGGGACAAGGATGATTTTAAAGCTTCCATGGGTGGGAAAATCAGGTCATGTATAAAGGATTATCAACTAAAACGGCTTCAGATTTCCAAAAGTAATTCTAGAAACAAGATTATAGAGCGATTCCTTCAAACTTCTCAAGGAAAATTATAGACAATCTTTAAGCAGCCTATGCCCAAACCACTCTGTTCTCATAAAACTTGATAACAAAAGACATTTTCAGATATGGTCTTAAAAATTTGCTCCTTTTAACCCCTTTGTCAATCAGCTACTAGAAGACATACTTCAATAAAAGAGAAAATCAAGAAAGGAAGCTTCGCATTCAAAAATAAATCCAACAGAGAAGAGGGGCAGAGGGGATTGGTTCCCAGCAAGATAGATATTCCAGAAAGAAAGCCACAGATTGAAGCAATGTGATTCGAGAAACATACTGAAAGACTGTCATCACCAAAATCTTCACAGCCTTTGTGATTTTTTAATATGAGGTGAGTCTTGTCCAGGTTTTTGTCTGAATTTAGTTTGTCTTGACCTAATGTTGATAAAGTTCCCGCTGTCCCTTCCCCTGGTGCCTAGACTGGCTGAGGACTTATTTCACACCACAAAAGTGTTTTGCTTTTACCTATTCTTGAGAGCTAGAGCATGATGAGCATAGAAGCAAAATCATATAGAAAAGCATACTTCCCCAACCACACTTTTTCTAGATTAGTACCTTGTGAAGACTTCAGCTCTGCCTGATGCCCTGATTTTGGTCTTAAGGTTTCCCAGAACTAATAAACTTTCCCAGTGACTTAGCAGTAAGGACTCAAGGAAGATTCTGTTCAGCTTATCTTCTCCTGCGAGCCTGAATGTAATAGTGGCAACACAGACATCTTTTCACAGCTAGGTTTATGCTTCCTATTCAGTTTTTCAAAACCAAACAATATAGGGCTTAGGACGACATACTATGGCAGAGATTGGCTTATTGTTCACAAAGCCATTTCCCTTTTCTGCCCACAGCTATGCTACATTTTACGGACTTCCTTGCCATTACGTGCAGCCATTTGACCGATGGAATGGCCAGTGGAATGTGGGCAAAAGAGATGTATGCTATGTCCAAGCCTGGCCCATCAAACTTTCCACATAATCTATCACTGAGGTCGTGGCCCTCAAATCTGCCAGCCAGATGCAGAGAACTCAGTGAATGTCTCTGAGGCTGCAGGGGATGGTAGGATCACTAAATGGAAGAGGCCTAAGTCTCTGGATGACTGTGTGCAACAAACTATTCCCTTGCCACTATTTCTAACAGCAGACACAGATATGAATGAGAAATAAATTTTGTGTTAAACCACTGAAAGTTGGGGGTTGTTAAAGTAGTTTAGCCAATCTGACTGATAGACACAAAAAGGTGGTAGAGCTATTCAGTTTTTCAAAACTAAACAGCATATGGATTAGAAACACACATATGGAAGGTGGGATGGATTGTAGGGCTGGGGGGCTGGTCCCAATAAATGATTAATATGTAAAATGGAATTGTGATCACCTGGAGAGAAAGGGGTGTCACTAAAAGATATATACAAGGAACTTCTAGGATAATTGTAATGATCAATTTCTTGACCCAAGTAGTAAGACCACAGATGCTCATTTTATTATTCTTCCTGAAACTGTATTATTTCGTATTTGCCTAAAATTCATTAGATAGATAAAACAGACACTTGAAAAATCTGTTGGAGCATTTGGGGAAAATAGAGTGACTAGAAAACCAAATTAAGAAAAACAAATAAAGTAACTACCTATTGGAAAAACTGAAACTTAAAAAAGAAAGGAAGGAATCATGATACAATACTTGGCTAAGCAGTAAACAATATTTATTTAGTTACAATAAAAATTCCAACTTAGTGATTTAAAATTATAAAACTGGAATGTTGCAGGACTTCAGTATCCTCCCTCCTTCTGTGCACACCTTTGTGTAAACATTTCCCCAAGAATGTGGGCAGGACTTGTGACTTGCTTCTAACCAAAAGAATATGACAAAAATTATGAGATGTCATTCCATGATTATGGTACATTATACAATACTGTCTAACTAGCACACGTCTTCCAGACTTTTCCTGATGGTTTGATGAAGTGGTCACCAGAAACTTCAGGTTGCCTCTAAGAGCTGAAAGCAGCCTTCAAGAGCTTGACCAAGTAGTCTCTAGTGAGCAAGAAGTCTCAGTCCTAAAACCACAAAGAAATTAATTCTGCCAAAAACCTAAATAAGCTTGGAAGCAGATTTTTTATCAGTTGTATCTCCAGATGAGAATTCAGCTCAGCCAACAACTCAATTGCATCCTCATGAAACCCTGAGCAACACATCTAGCTAAGTCATACTCAGACTCCCACCCCACAGAAACTCAGGGATAATAAATATGTGTTAAGCTGCTGAATTTGTGTAATTTGTTACACGACATTAAAAAAATGAATACAATAGCTTTTTAAAATGTCGGATGAATAAATTTAGCAAAGTAGTAGGACGTAAAATCAATTAAAAAAAAACTCAACTGCATTTCTATACACTAACAATAAACAATCCAAAAAGGAAATTAAGAAAGCAATTCCATTTACAATAGCATCAAAAGGAATAAAATACTAAGGAACAAATTCAGCCAAAAAGGCAAAAGATCTGTATACCAAAAACTATAAAACAGAGCTGAAAGAAATTAAAGGAGATTGAAATAAATAAAAAGCCAGCCCATGTTCATGGATTACAAGACTTAATATTGTTAAAATGTCAATATCACCCAAAGAAATCTACAGTCAGTGCAATCTCTATCAAATCCCAAAGACATTTTTTGTAGAAAAATTCAACCTAAAATAAAAGTTCATATGGAATCCCAAGGGACTTCAAATAAACAAAACAATCTTGAAAAAGTATGAAGTTGGAGGTATCATACTTCCTGATTTCAAAACTTACTAGAAAGCTACAGTAAACAAAACACTGTGTTACTGGCATAAAGATATAAAGAATATGATAAACAGTACAAAAATAAACCCTGGCATATACAGTCAAGTGGTTTTCAACAAGACTACCAAGATCCAATGGGAGAATGGACAGTCTTTTCAACAAATAGTGCTGGAAAAAATAGACATCCACATGCAGAATAAGTTGGACCTTATCTTACATCATATACAAAAACTAATTCATAGTGAATCAAAGAAATAAATGTAAGTGCTAAAACTATAAAACTCTTAGAAAAAAAGAACATATGCAAAAAGCTTTATTGGATTTGGTGATGATTTCTTGGATATGACACCTAAAGCCCAGGCAATAAAAGAAAGAAGATAAACTTCATCAAAATTACAGTTTTGTACCCTCATATACTGCTGGTGGAACTGCAAATTGATACAGCCACTATGGAAAACAGTATGGAAGTTCCTCAAAAAACTAAGAATTGATCTACCATATGATCCAACAACCTCTCTACTGGGTATTTACCCCCAAAGACGTGAAAATCCTTATCCGAAAAAATATTTGCACACCAATGTTCATAGCAGTATTATTCACGGTAGCCAGGACATGGAAACAACTGAAGTGTCCTACGGTAGAATGGCTGAATAAAGAAGCTGTGGTACATATATACAATGGAATATTACTCAGCCATAAGAAGAGATGAAATATTACCATTTGAAAGAACAGAGATGGACTTCGAGATAATATTGCTAAGCGAAATAAGCCAGACAGAAAAAGTTGAAAATTACATGATATCGCTTATATGTGCAATATAAACCTAAAAACAACAAATGAAGAGGACAAACAGACATTCATGGACACTCACAACAGACTAGAGTTTACAAGAGGGCAAGGGGTGAGAGAGGAGCGGGGGGTAGATGGGGTATAGGGGGTCAAATATAAGGGGGTAGAGAGAGGGTGAAGTGGGTAAAGGGGATCAAATATATGGTAGCTGAAGGAAACTGGACAGTGAGTGGTAAACACACAATAGAATACACAGATGTCAAATTATAATGTACACCTGAAAATTATATAATTATATTAATCAATGTTACCTCAATAAACAAAGAAACTTGTAAAAAAATTAAAGTTTTGTGCATCCCAGGACACTATCAGCAATAAAAGAGCAACCCACAGGAAAAAATATTTGCAAATCATGTATCTGATAAGAGATTAATATCTATAATATATAGAGAACCCTAAAACTGAGCAATAAAACAAATGACCCAATTCAAAAATGGGCAAAGGGGTTGAATAGATATTTCTCCAAAGATATACAAATGGCCACTAAGCACATGAAAAGATGATCAAATCACTAATTATTAAGGAAGCAAGGATCAAAGCCACAATGAGATACCACCTCATGCTCATTAGAATGGCTATTATTTTTTTAAAAAAAGAAAATAAGTGTGTCCAAGATGTAGAGACCCTGAACACGCCCAATCCCATTTGATCTCAGAAGCTAAGCAGGGTCGGACCTGGTTAGTACTTGGATGGGAGACCACCTAGGAAGACCAGGTGCTGTAGGCGTTAAAAAAAAAAAAAAAAAGATGTAGAGTAATTGGAACTCTTGTACACTGTTGGTAGGACTGTAAAATGGTGCAGCTGTTGTGGAAAACGGTATGACAACTTCTTCAAAAATTAAACAGAATTGCTCTATGATCTACTATTTCCAGTAATGGGCATATATCCAAAAGAAATGAAAGCAGAAACTTGAATAGTTATTTATACACTTGTGTTCATAATAGCATTATTCACAATAACTAAAAGGTGAAAGCAATTTTTAAGTGTCCATCAACATATACGGATAAACAAAACGTGGTATATACATATAGTGAAATATTATTTAGCCTTAAAAGGAGTGAAATTCTCATATATGCTATAACATGGATGAACCTTGAGGACATTGTGCTAAGTGAAATAAGCCAGACACAGAAAGAAATATTATATGATTCTACTGATATGAGGTACCTAGAGTGGTCAAATTCATAGAGACAGAAAGTAGAATAGTGGGGAATGGGGAGATATTGTAATAGGCACAGAGTTTCAGTTTGAGATGATGAAAAAGTTCTGGAGATGGATGGTGGTGACAGTTGCACAACAGTGAATTACCTAATGCCACTAAATTATACATTACAAATGGTTAAAGTAGTACATTTTATGTTATGTGTATTTGACCACAATTTTTAAAAACTCTGGATGGAGAGCAAAGGGTGAGTTTGACAGGAGGACAGTGACCCTCTCATTTCCAATATACCAATATTCATGACAGGGGAAAAAAATACCTAATCTAAAATTGAAGTTTTGCTATCTTTAGTCTTATAATCCTTGGGTCACATAACTGAAATACTTTTAATTTTTAATAGCAACAACATGTATGCTTATTAATTGTACTTTTTGTTGTTATGATTTAAGTTATTTAACAGGGAAATAAACATTTTAACATCCTAATCCTCTGCATATAGTATACTAAGAAAACAGCCAAAAGTTTGCTCCCAGCTGTTAAAATGTTTCTACTTAGGAAAGTGAGGGATGTTGAAAGAATAACAAAACGATCAGAACGAGGAACTGAAAAATTGCTTCCTAAAGCATTAAAGATATGTCATATCAAAACTAGTTAAAATTCTGCTGTTCATAATAAAGGAAAACTAAGACATACAGGCTCAAAGTGAAAATAGACAAGGATTAAATATGATTATTTAAGAAGGGTTTTAATATACCACTTCTGAGAAAATGAAACACCCTCTTATGCATTTGTACTCCAAGGCTTTCTCTACCTCTTTTCCAC